>JALMQS010000560.1:0-60786 GCA_024734495.1 Forficula auricularia
AGCGGACGTATGTACGTCCTTTTTATGCCCATTTTTGTGCCGCTGTACGTATAATGGACGTACACAGGACATCCAGATTCCCCAAAACGTACGTCCCTCATATGTCCAGTTCGTCCATTTTACGTCCGCATTTGGCATCCTTTTTACGTCCGTTTGGTGCAGTTTTACGTTCTATGTATGTACATAGTACATCCAATTTGCCATGCATGTACGTTTGGTGTACGTTCTGTTTGTCCATTGTACCCCCCCCCCCACCCCTACAACAGCCTATAGGTGTACGGTTTCTTACCTAATAGGTGCTTTATTGCCCTTTTTCCATCAGCTACGATAATATTTTAATAATAAAATGGGTATAAAAAAATAAATTACTCGGGTTTTTCATTAAATTATATTTTTATTAATCATTGAAAATTTAGGTGTAGTACAACACATAATATTTATTATTACTATTTTGATGATAAATTAAATGTAAGTGATTTATTTAAAATTTTTTTTAACAAATCCCTTTCTTTAGCTCTGCGCAACCATTTCGCAATTGTTTCCTCTGCAGACTTTTTTGTTCCAAAACTTTCAGCAGCTTCTGTAAAGCAAATACACCAATGTTTTGTTAGTACAAGTGGGATATGACATTTCATTCTATTATTTACAATAAAAAAAATTATAATATACAAAAATAACTTTTACCTATTAATGCAGCAGTGATTCTGAGATCACAAAATCTTTTTTTCTCTTCTACCTAACCAGCTGTATTCCGCTGCTAAACTGTCGTCTAAATAGCGAATCATAACTCGTTTGGTTAATTCGTACTGATTATTTCCTCCTATTTTTTTTATTTCATTAACCTGCAATAAATAAAGAATAATAAAATTAAAGCTAAATATATAATCTAATTCAATATATTGTTAAATCTACCGTAGCTTTAAATAATTTTTCTTCATTCAGTTTTTCTTCTGCTTCTAAAAGATCATTTTCTGTACTGATCGGAAATACAACTAAATCAAATATGGAGTGATCCTTTTCTTCTGTGCCAGAGATCACTAAGTTTTGGGTCGTGATTTTGTTTTCCAATCGAATCAATGTTTCCTGCATTTCATATACTACTGTTTTTATCAAAAATTGCTGATGAAGAATTTGCTTTATCGATTTTTCTGTAACAAAATAGAGTAATAATATATATTGAAAGGTTCTTCTTCAGTAGCAGAATTATTTTAAAATTAAAGAAGGCATTAAATGAATTTATTTGTCTTATGCTAGAAAATAAATTTTATTACTTATGATTTTTCTACCAACAAATCCTTGTTATTCAATTGTAATAAGATAGATAAAGAGGGCAAAACCCTCGAAAATATAGTCTCTATATAAATAATAAAATTAATTTTACACACTCACTTACTGTCCCCTTAAATAATAGCAATATATTTTTAACATGGTTTTGAAATAATCATGATAATTTAAATTGAATCTTAATATAGTAGTACGTTCCGTAGATATTTTATAAAAAGAATTAAAAAAAAAATAAAATAAAATACCATATATGTTTTTAATATTTAAAATATAATAAAAAAAGTTTTTTTTATAACCTATAAGAAGCAATTTTTATAAAAATATAATATATTTTAATTTACATACCTTTTATGTTGAGACTTCCAATTTTTAAATAAGAGATATATTTAAACACTTCGGTGGGAGACCAAATGAATTAAATATTTAGTAAGCAATTAATATTTTATTATGATAATGATAATGATAATATCATTGCTTCCTCAATCAAAACGCAACTGAACGAGCTCGCTTCACTCGAAGGAAACAGGCCACCCAGGGTCACGTGATCAAAACGAGCATTCTGATTGGTGAACGTCATGTGTTTTTTATGACTGTATTTGCTTTTCTTGAAAATCTGAGGCTTTAAAGGCGACTAGAATTACTATTTCTCTAAATAAATTCCTCTGGAACTACAAAGTAATGAATAATAGCGAATATAATTGATTTTTCGTTTAAAAAGATATCGGTTTTGTTTTGAAATTCAATCTTTTTCTAGGATATTTTAAATAAGAATTTTAAAATATCCTTTACAAAAAGAGAATGAAATAAAATTTCTATAATATTTTTAATAAAGTGAAAACTTAAAACTAATGAATTAATCTTAATTAAAGTAATTAACATAAAAAAAGGCTGAAAACTCTCAAGTTTGAACAGGGCGCTGTTTAGCATTATTTCTTAAAAAGTCAAGTTAACATCTTTAAAATCTTAAATAAATTTTCTTTTTAATGAAAATAAACCGTTTTCACTAATAAATGATTGAAAAATTAAGAGTTAAATATAGTGTAACTTTTAGTCTATAAATTTGCCAAAAGTAATCAATTAAATAAATAATATTATTATTTATTTTTTTTTTTAAGGACTATTTAATTAAGAATTAAATAAATAATATTATTTTTTTTTTTTTTTTTTTAATATTAAATTAAAAATCAAAATATTTTAAGAACAAATTAAATCAAGAAAAAAATGACCATGCGATGTATATAAAAAGGAATTTTTTACCAATATTTTTATTATTTTGTTTAAAAAAAAATTTCTTTATTATGCGTCCAAACCATATTTGAAAATATAGAAAAAACTTTTATGCACTCTTTTTGGGCTGTAATACGTTAATACATGGAACGTACTGCTCGTACGTAATGCGTACGAAGTGAAATGTACGTCCATGGGTTGTCCATTTTATGTCCATGGACGTAAGTACGTAAAATGGACCTAAACCGTACGTACTATGTACATGGTGTGCTATCTGGGAAGTTGTTATTAAATATAAATTGTTAAAACGAATTTATTAACTCCATTTATTTCCCTCGTCAACCTTCGTGCAGGATTCAAATTCGAATCCCCATACCTTAATCTAATATTGAATAAGTACTCCGACAACTCAAGTCTTTGAAACTATAGTCTCAAACAAATAAAGAATATATATACAGATATAAAATTTCGATATATGTGTGTATGTTTATTTGCATCAAGCAGAGGACAACCCTTTTGTTTCTCTTTGTGAATCAACAACTCTGCTACTATCGAAAAACAAAAACTTTTTCAATCAAAGGGAAACCTATATGTTTCTGTACATATTCTAAATCTAAAAAAAAACTGAAAATCTTTTACTAGCACTTTTTTTTATCCTACATCAAATAAATGAACGCCTCGGTGGTGTAATGGTCAGAACAACTGACTGGCAACCCGGAGGTCTCGGGTTCGATTCCCGGCTATACCCAGACATTTTTTCTGTAAGTATAGGGTCTGGTAATAAAAATTAAGTGGGAGATAAATTTAACCGAATTTATCGCGCGGAGGAAATTTACCACTGCTCGAAGCCCCTAAAACCTTGGTAAATTGGATATTGAATTGTATCTAAGTTTCTGAGATTGGCTCGTGATCCCGGCTTCTTTTCCTTCTGCTCTGTTCTTTTCACGATTGAGGGGCCAGCCCATACAGGCCTTTAGGGGATCCACCTTCTGGTGTATCTCCTTCTCTCATCAATATTAAAAAAAAATAATATATAATAAAATTATAATAATTATTTTTAACAATCATTCAACTTAATTATCCAATAATAATGATCAAATATTTAATTATTAAATAAATAATTTTGGGGGCCGGGAAGGCCAGGTGTTAGCATGTCAGCCTGTTAACCAAGTGGACCCGGGTTCGAATCCGACTGAGGCATCCGGCTAATACCTGACTCGGGGAGGGGGGGGGGGATTAAAGACAAATTTAATAAAAAATAATTACTATCGTAAATTTGCTTGTAGCTAGGAAAGGCTGAAAAAAATAATAATTTAATAATTTTTCGACACTGTTCTGAGACATTCCAGAGTGTATCTCAAGCCTTTCTGGATGAGTTCCAGTTCCAATTTCCTTGCTTTAGCCTGTTTGAATTTCTTCCTAGGATTTACATTTGTTGTTTTTGTTTTTTTGTTTTGGTAACAGATTTACAACACGGTAAAATGAAGCTCGTTGAGGGTGTATCCCTGTGCAGGAAAACGCTCGGCATCCATTTCAATGGCCGCCCTATAAACACCTCTTCCACATTCACCGCATAAATTAAGACCATTTCAATTCTGTCTTCAACAAAAAATGCTCCATTTTTATTATGGTAATACAATAAGTTATTACTATCTACTGGATTGAGAAGAGAAATAAACTTTTTTAAACTCAAGAATTTTTAAATAGTTCTATTAAGTAGAAAATAATCTCTTAATTCTGTGTATTTAATGAAGTTTTAAGATCATTATAAAAACTTATTTTCATTGTTGTTACTTTTCGATTTATAAATATTTATTTAATAATTAATTATTTAATCATTATTATTTGATAATTAAGTTTTAATAATTGTTAAAAATAATTATTAAGATTTTTTTGCGATCTAATTGATTTAATATTTTTTTTTATTTGATGTTGTATAAAAAAATAGTTCTAATAAAAGTTGTTCAGTTTTTGTTGTAGATTCAGAATATGTACAGAAACCAAGGGCGGATCCAGGAATTTTTTGTGGGGGGGGGGGGAGAATGTATATAAGGTGCTCGATGTATATAAGATATACTTTTTATCTCGAAAGTGTGTCGCGATCGAATTGTCCAAGCGGGGGGGGGGGGGGGAGAGACGCCCCCCCCACACACACGCATATATATAACTTTATTTTCAATTTTAAAATTTTTTTAAAAAAAATAAATGTTGTTTTTTTTTGCCAGGCACGGGCCTCTATGGGGGGGGGGGCGGTCGCCCCCTCGCCCCCCTGGATCCGCCCTTGACAGAAACATATAGGTTTCTATTTAAAAAAACATAACTTAACCTCGAAATATCCTTGAAAGCTTGTTCTAGGTCGACAAACAATAGCGAAGTTTAGTTTCCCCCTCGATATAAATAAACTTTTATTTGAAACTTTTTTCATATAATCCACTGTTTTTGAGTTATAACCCTATATATATGTTTATTTCCATCAAGCATAGGACATGGTCATTGATTTCTCTTTATTATTTTTGTATTTTTAGATCTTGAAAATGTTTATACATAAAATAAACGAAAGCTTGGTTTAGTAATTTTTTTTTTGGCCATATTCACGATTATTTTAATGTTACTAAAAAATATGAATAGGTATTATTAATATTAATTCATATATTTAAATTTTCACATAAAATATGGTTATATATAGGACGCAATATATTGATAAGATTCAATGAAAAAAAGCCATTAAAGAATTTTATTTTTTATTTTTATCATTTTGTGGCGTCCACGTCGTATCAACTGTAGGAACGTAACGTGGATAATAATTGCTATTATCAGTTTAAAAAAAAAAAGAAAAAAAGACGACACGTATACACCACCTGTTTGATCTTGTTATTAGAAAGGGAGATTAACTTGTGAATAAAATAAAAAAAAAAAAATTAAAAAGTCAGTGAGAGTGTGGAAATGAACGCATTTCCGGATAAAAATGATAATCATGGCCAAAGCGGGTAAACGAATCGATAGCTAGTATATATAAGTACGATATTATCACAGCTATAGGCCACGTATGTCCATACTTTCACATTAGCGCGTTATCTACATTGAACATAAAATAAAGTGGACTGATGCTAAATATAATTCTCTATTAAATAATAAGAAAATATAGAGAATAGGTAATTTTTTACTAATAGTTTCTACATGAGATTAGCAATTTGCTCCAAAACGGAAAACTTAACCAAAATTTCTATACATAATTTGGGGGTCCCTTACACTGGAAAAACAATTTCTTTATAATAAATATATTGATAGAGTTGAGCATTTTTAATGAGCTCTTATTTATTCCAAAGATATTTTATTAATAATCAAGATATATCGAAATCATTCCAAATATGATCAAATTTTTAGGTATTTAATCCAAATATATTATATACTTGAGTGATCTATTTTATTCTATTAGATATCTCTTAATTATAAATGAATGTAAAACCTCTTATTTTATATAAATGAATGTTTCTTTTATCATAAAACGAATTAGATTTTTCGCAAATAGTGATATCTTAATAATTAAGATATTTAAAAAAAAAATCAGCGAAAATTTTGTTCACATTATTGATTGTTTTTTTTTTTTTTTTTTTTTTTTTTTTTTAAACCCACTATAAGATTAAGGAAATATTAATATATATATTAAGGTAACTTAAATAAAATATAAAGAGAGGATTGGTGGGAATTAAAATGGAATTGGAATAATTATCGGAAAAGAGGTTTTTTTCTTTAATTAGATTTTTCCTCTTATTAAAAACAAGGACTAAAAAGATGATCAAGGACAGACGATGGTGGAGAAGTAATCTCCGGAGTCGAAGCTCAAATACAATGTACTACATTAATTCATGTAAAATAATTGGTTTAATAAAATTTAGAAGAATAAAATATAAAAATTAATTCAAATTTTTTCTAATTAATTCAACCAAATGAATAATTAAAATAAATATTTATATAATTCATTTGATTGAATATAGATTCTGCTGCATCAAATGAATATACTCATCTTCTAGCCAGAAATACATAAAAAAGTTGATACAATTTTGATGGCTGTATATGTATATAATTAAGTAATGGAGAGGGATTCAGCCAATGGGTAGCCTCTGCTGAATAAAAAACTCCCAAATATGGAAAACGTTTCGGCTTTAATTCAATAATGCCATCATCAGTTCCTAAGAGCTGAAAAAAGCGATAGAGCACACATGTAAAAATACAATAAAAATTTTTTACAAAAAATCCAAAGTTGTTAATTATAAAATTATATCTTACAGTATTAGAGACACAATTTATTTATTATCCATTACTTAATTATATACATAAAAAATATTCAAGTTTATATCATTTCTTATCGTAATTACGTATTATTCCAGTTAAATACCCAACTTAACTACACCCATACCTCGCTATACGGCCGCTCTTTATACGGCATTTCGCTATAACGGCCCTCTTCAATTAAGGCACGTTTTCCATTTACGGCCTAAAATGATTCGCTATAACGGCAAAAAAAACTTTTTTTCGCTGATGATGTTTGGAAAAAAATATGGCCAGAATGTGTAAAAAGTACTGATGCAGAAGTTAATTTCCTTGCTGAAATTAGGCAAAACATTTTGGATCTAGCACATGATCTCGGTCTTGAAGCTTGAAGGTTTGAACGAACGTATTGTGCTTGATCTACTTGAAGGTGATAGGGAACCCCTTTCATATGAGAAACTCATTCAGTTGCAAGCAGAACCAGCATTCGATGCCTGTTGTATCCAAACAGCTAACATCAAAAAATTTGTCGAAAGCTTTTTCCTATTTCGAACAAGGAATAAACATCCTCCTTGAAAACAGTACACCAAACAAACATATTAATTTTAAAACACCTCTGGAAAAATGGTATGGAAAACCGTCATCGGTGAACCATCTTAGAGTGTTTGGATGTCTAGTTTATTGGTTTATTCCAAAAGAACAAAGATGTAATAAATTTTCTCCAAAGGCCAATAGAGGAATATTTATTGGTTACTCAAGAAAGAGAAAAGCATATCGAATATATGATCCTGTTAATAAAATTGTGAAAGAAGCAAGAAGTGTAAAATTTTGTGAAGAAAAGAAAGGTAGAGAATTTTTATCGATAGAATTAAATAATAATAACTATGAAGATTTTTATCCAATTCAAACATGTGAAGAAAGCAAAACTGAAAAATTAAATCAAGAAAATATTGAAGTTATTTTAAATGATAAAATTAATCAAACAAATAATGAAAATTTGGTTAACATAGATCTAAATGGAGAAGAAAATAGAGAAAATTTTATTACGAATCAAGTTGAAGAGGAAAATTTTCCAAATCAAGATGAAATTCAATTTAAAATGAGAGGTCGAAAAAGGGGAGAAACAAAAGAAATTTTAGAAGAAAGGCATAAAAGGCATTTAGAAGAACAAGAAGAAAAATTGCAAAGGGAAGGAGTAAGAAGATCAAATCGCATAAAAGAAAAAATAGGGCGGAAACAGTAATTTTAAATGAAGAAATAGTGCCGGAAAATTATGAAGATGTAATGAAAATTGAAGGAAAAGAAGAATGGCTTCAAGTTATGAAAGAAAATATTAAACTAGAGCCAGGGCCGCGCCGACCCTCGGTAGCGCCTGTGTGCGAAACCTATGAAGTGCCTCTTTTTTTACCGTTGTGTTTCGCCATGAAAAATTTATTTATTTTTTTCAAATTTTGACCGAAATGTGTTCTCTTAGTTTTATATTATTTTCATAAATCACATACTACTAAAGGTCATTTGTGCCTGACTCTGTAACTACCCATGTACCTACCTACCTATGTCCGTCCCCCCAGGGGTGGGGGTTGGGAGGTGGGGTCCAGGGGGCTACTAAAGAGCCTGTGTCTGTACCTATATCATCACATACTACTAAAGGGCATTTGTACCTATGTTTGTCCGTCCCCCTGGGGGTGGGGGGTTGGGGTCCAGGCGTGGGGAGTCAGGGATGTGGGGGTCCAGGGGTACTAAAGGACATTTCTCTCTGTTTCTGTACCTATATCACATACTACTAAAAGGCATTCTGTGTCTCTGTATGTACCTATGTTTCTATGTCCCCCCATGGGTTGAGAGATGGGGGGGGGGCAAGAGAGGGGGTTGGGTCCAGGGGAAAGGTGGGGGTTCAGGGCGTGCGGGGTCCAGGGCTAGGGAGTCCACTAGGTTTACTAGGGTGGAGGGTGATCAGAAGTGGGGCAAAAGTTCTGGGGTTTGGGAGAGGGTCGGTGGGATGGGGAGTGGTTGGAGATGGAGGAGAGGGAGTGTTCAAGTTACGGGGGTCCAGGGGGCGTAGCCCTCTTGGCTAGCAAGAGGCTCACCAAAGGTGGGCCTTGCAGCTAGTAGATAATAAACGGTCCCCTTGGCAATTACTGCGAAAAATAAAATGAGAATTAAATTATGTACATTCTTTATTTAAGATATTTACAAAATGACTGGCTTTTTTTCTAATAATACATTATAATGACTTACATATTACGTATGTTATAATCTGCAAAAAAAGCAAGAAGAGTCGAAAATGCCGAAAAATGTCGACATAATTATACTATTTTCACTCAAATTTAGGGAACGCGGTGTTGGTTTATAGTGAAACATTGTTAAAATTATATTAGGTTGGAGTTGGTGGTGTTTCATGTGAAACGCCACCAACTCCAACCTAATATAATTTTATTTTCACTCTTCTCTCTTTTCTGTTTGCGAAATCCTTGATAGTTTAATGTACCTATATCTATATCGTCTAATATGGCCTCCTCTATAGATATTGTTACTTTTGTTAGCTTTTCCTGCCTCAGTATTGAGCGCAGGTAATTTTTTATCAGTTTTAATTTAGAAAACGACCTTTCTGCGTTTGCTAGTGTAGCAAAATTTGTAATGCTATGGTGATTTTAGGGCATACGGCTGTCAAATTGTTTAAATATATAAATTCGAGAATTTTCACCACATCATTATTTATTTTTTTGAAAAAAGACTGACATGATTCTTCACACAAATCATCGGCGTTAATGTTATTCAATGAATCATTTGCTGAAAGATTTTCTTGCAAATGATTGGAACTGGTTCTTAATTGACTTTGATCTTGGTCATTACTCAGTTTAAATAAAAAATTAAACATGTTGTTGTGATTATTTAACAAATTAAATCTTTCGTCTACTGAGCATAAAGCTTGATCCAATATATAAAAAATACATTAATTTTAAAAGAGGTTTTTGGATCATTTATAGTATGGTCTTCGTGTTCATAATCAAAACTTTTTGGAGTTTTACGACGTCCTAGGGGTTTGGAAGTTTCAAATTCAGTCTTGATATCTAATTTTTCGACAATTTTCATGGTATCATTTACAATTTTGTCAAAATTTTCGTCGGTTCTAATTTCAATCAAAAACGCATTGCCGGACATTTGATTTTTATTTTGTAGTTTTTTAGTAAAAAAAAAATAATTGCAATAATTGGCGCCGGCGCCCCTATTGCCCCGGCGCCTGTGTGGCCCGCACACTTCGCACACATAGGCGGCGCGGCCTGACTAGAGCATGTAAAATCTGAAGAAATGGATGCAGATTTTGACAAAAACTTTATATCAAGACAAATTTAACTATTGTGTACAAAAAAAATAAAATGTTAAAGATATAAATCTTAAAGGGGGATTTGTATGTAATAATAAGATTTATACTCTTTTGGTTTTTTATTGTTGTAAAAATTGATTAAATAAATAAACAGTTAATTAGAATCCACGAAACATTTTTAATAACAGAATAAACATCCTCCTTTGAAAACGATCCTGACGTCGAACGTAGCGCTAAAGTTTCTCGAGGAATTAACTCAGCCATTAGCTGTTATAAATCACTGAAGAACGAAATAGACAAGAAGGCAAGACAAACAACGTTGGACAATTTTTTTAAGCCAGGCCTATCCTTACCAGCGAAAAATGATGACGACAGTGATCTGCAGGTTACCATTTCTTCATCGTCTTCAGATTAAAGCCATTTTAAAAAAATATATATGTATACATACACATATTTTATGTAACATGAAAGTTGTTTCATTTTTGTTTATAGATTATTGTTGGTTTTTGGAGTCTGTTATTATTTTATGTACAAATGTATGTACTTGTTATGTATCTATTTTTGATTTAAATGAAATAAAAAGATAATAATTTTTAAGAAAAAATAAAACAGGACTTCAAAAAATTAAATGCAACAAATATAAAAATACACTAAAAGGTATAAAATAATTATTATCTTATTTAGTTACAACTAAACGACGAAATATTAACATGAAATTACTTTTTTGAAGTCGGTACCAAACAAACTATACCTATAAGCGAGCGTACCCGCCAAACGTACTAAGTAAGATCCGTCGAGTGCGATTCATAAAAGGTATATGTTTGGCACCAACTTCAAAAAGTAATTTCATGTTAATATTTCGTCGTTTAGTTGTAACTAAATAAGATAATAATTATTTTATACCTTTTAGTGTATTTTATTTGTTGCATTTAATTTTTTGAAGTCGGTTTTTATTTTTTTCTTAAAAATTATTTTTATTTTTCTCTTTTTAGTGATGTTATTAATAGTGATCATATCATCAGAACTTGACCAAATTAATATGACACCATCCCTAAGACACCCCCTTTCGGATAAAAAAAGAACCATCGAAATCGGTTCATAAACAAAGAGGTTAGGTCTAAACAAACCTAATAAAAAAGGTCTAATACCTATGAAAAAAAATACGAAAAAAAATGGGACCAATCGGAAGCTAGACTGGACCCAATGCAAAAAAAATTTTCAAATCGGTTGACAATTGGCGGAGATATGAGGTAACATAGGCACAAAAAAAAAAAAAAAAAAAAAAAATTCAGTCGAATAGAGAACCTACTTCTTTTTGAAGTCGGTTAAAAATGCATTTTGAATGATAAACCATGTTACATATTTAACAAATTTTGGAACCGATCCCATGAATTTGTATTAGAATAATTGATTCCTTATACGGCTTTTCGCTTTGCGGCCAAGTTTCCTGGAACGTATCTAGGCCATAAAGCGAGGTATAGGTGTATTCCACTATTTTACTTCAAAAATCGGTTGTCTGTAAAGTCAGTTTACTGACGATAGTTGAACGTGATTGTCATAACGTCGTAAGAAAATACTGATGGAATGGTATTTTCTTATGACGTTGTCACGTTCAACTATCGTCAGTAAACCGACTTTACAGACAACCGATTTTTTATTTATTTATTAAACCAATGTTTTTTTACACAATTCAAAGATTAAGAATTAATTAGGTTATAAAACAAATAAAACAATTTTAATATATATTATAGAAATACCAAAAATATAGTTTTTAAATCAGGTACGATTGTAAGAAAAAGTAGAAACGATTAATTATATTTAATATCCTTGAAAATGGGTTAACTTGTTAAAAAATATTCTTTTCGATTTACTTTTGTCTACATAACTCTTTTTGTTATATAGTGTAATCTTATTTTAAAATAATAATTTGAAAGTTTAAATTGGGAAAATAAGGACACGTTTTTATGTGTGACTTTTTTATTTATCCACCAACGTTTCGTCGACTTTGCCGACTTCTTCAGGGCTTCAAATAGTCATGTCACACATTCGTCTAAATTTTCTTATTACCTTCGTGTACCATTGAAGGCCATCAGAATACAATTTTCAAAAGATATTTGGAACATTCACAAAAAACACAATTTTTCTCTTTATAATAACAACCTTATCAATACAAAACAGAACAGAAATCACTTCTTATAAAAATACGAATAGAAAAGTATTCTATTCTATTTTTATAAGAAGTGATTTCTGTTCTGTTTTGTATTGATAAGGTTGTTATTATAAAGAGAAAAATTGTGTTTTTTGTGAATGTGCCAAATATCTTTTGAAAATTGTATTCTGATGGCCTTCAATGGTAACGAAGGTAATAAGAAAATTTAGACGAATGTGTGACATGACTATTTGAAGCCCTGAAGAAGTCGGCAAAGTCGACGAAACGTTGGTGGATAAATAAAAAAGTCACACATAAAAAACTTGTCCTTATTTTCCCAATATAAACTTTCAAATTATAAATTAAATTATGGACGGAAATGATAATAATTTTAAAATAATATTTTGAAATACTTTTAATTAGTAATACTATATGGTTTTCCATTGGGAGATTATTTAAAATATGGTTATTTAATGAAGAGAAAATATTCGAGTGTGATTCATTAAAGTCCATCATTAAAGAATTAGTCAAATATATTTCATAAATTTTCCTCCACTGTCATTTAACGCCTCTCTAATAATTGATTCGGCTTTCCTACACACACTTTTAATAAAAAACAAAAAATATATAAAGAAAATCAAACTTGTTTTTTATCACTGTTAATAATAAAAAGAAATGTCTTCACACGATGGCGGCTGGAGGGGAAATGCCTGTCTTGACTGGAGACACCCCCACTCCTGCTTTTCTAGCCTAGCTGTTCCTCCTTAGCTCCTTGCTCGTTCCGCGCTCTCGCTTGCACTTCAAGCCTTAAATGGAACGCCTCAGATGAGTCATGTTTTTTCGAGAGTGCAGCCGGCTTCATCGATTTATAAGACGTTGTCACGTCAATAACAATATTTTCATAATTTACTTATTGGTGCTTGGTTCAACTAGCGGCATCTTAACTATTAATATATCTAGAGTTTCTCCAAAAATATGAGAATACTTAAAATACGTATATCATTTATTCATATTGAACAGAGATCGATTTCGCCATAATTAAATTCACCATCTATTCATATCAATTATAATTTCTTAACTATAAATATATCGTTTTTTCAGTGTAGAGTACTAGAAATGCAAAATCAACTACTTGAAATGAAGGGGGAGGATTAGGGATTGCAATCCCGTGGAATGATTGCTGAATTGGTGCGGGATCCCCACATAGGTATTTGATTTAACATCAAATTTGAAAATAATTATAAAAGTATTTTAAATAATTAATTAAGTCACTTCTTTTTTTTTTTTGGAAAATTGTCTTAAAAAACAAATAACATCAGTTGTGTTATCTCCCAATCTGCTTCTTATAGAACTACATAATATATGTAGCCAGCGGCCGAAAACGCTCTTTGTGTATGTGTTTTGTTTTCATCATATGCTCCACGGAGGAGCGCTTGATGAAAGTCCAGCGTTTCCCAGGTAACACACAATATCCTCAGAATATTCTAAGAAGATTTAAATGTCCTTAGAATATCCTTAGAATATTCTTAGGATATTGTGGTTACCTGGGTTTTTTACCGACTTCAAAAAAGGAGGAGGTTCTCAATACGACTGATTTTTTTTTGTCTATGTTACATGATATCTTCGCCAATTGTGAATGTGAACCGATTTTGATGATGTTTTTTGCATTGGGTTCAGTCTAGTTTCCAATTGGTCCCGTTTTTTTCATTGGAATTGGACTTTTTTTGATATGTTTGTTCAGGCATAACTTCTTTGTTTATGAACCGATTTTAATGATTCTTTTTATATTGGAAAGAGGGTACCTTAGGGGTGGTCCCATATTAATTTGGTCAAGTTCTGATGATATGATCAATGACGAAATAACGTAAATCTTCAATTCTTATGACCAAATAATCGAAATTATAATAAATAAAATCTTTTATAAAAAAAAAACAATCTTAAAAATTTCATTTAAAACCCGTTAACTTTTCGAGAGAATTTCTATTTTTGTGAATTGAATTTTTTATATAATTTTCTGATTCATTCGCCCGACGCTTTCTCTTACGAGATGCATACAAGGTATTATCTTAAGTCACTATTCTTAACATCACTAAAAAGAGAAAAATAAAAATAATTTTTATAGAAAAAAAAATAAAACCGACTTCAAAAAAATTAAATGCAACAAATAAAATATTAAGAATAACTCAAAAATCAAATCAAATACATACACTAAAAGGTGTAAAATAATAATTTAATTTTGTTTATAACTAAACGACGAAATATTGAAATGAAATCACTTTTTGAAGTCGGTGCTAAAAGCGAGCTTACTCGCCAAACGTACTAAAAGTAAGATCCGTCGAGTACAATTCATAGAATGTATATGTTTAGCACCGACTTCAAAAAGTGATTTCATCTTAATATTTCGTCGTTTAGTTATAACTAAATAAGATAATTATTTTATACCTTTTAGTGTATTTTATTTTATTTTTGAATTTTATTTGTTGCATTTAATTTTTTTGAAGTCGGTTTTATTTTTTTTACTAGAGCCCTATGGCTGTATTTTGGCTTTCTTAGAGGAATATCGTGATTGGGTGGTTATTCTAGTGGGTGTCTTGTTATCATCATAGGTGTCATGGGTGGGAGGTGTTTCTGGCAGGTGTGTGTGTGTGCCTCTATAAAGGCAGAGAGACGGCGCCGGCGCTCACATTAGATATCAGTTAGGCTGTAGTAACTCGGGACAGGGAGGCCGATGAGCCAGCCAGGTGGCAAATATCCATCAGGTTCAGGTAAGCACCCATTCATTATTTGTTATAACTGTCTTCTCCTAACTACGTGGACAGCCGGTGTGGGTGCTAAGGTGCTAAGGTGCTAACTGCCCCCCTCTTCTGTCTCTCTTCTTCAGCACCACAGCTAGCTAATTACCTTAACACACAACAAAAACAACATCTATTCTATATCTTTCTTTCTCTCTACACTGAAAAAACGATATATTTATTGTTAAGAAATTATATTTGATATGAATAGATGGTGAATATAATTATCGCGAAATCGATCTCAATAAATTTACCTCTGCTCGAAGCCCCTAAAAACTTAGTAAATTGGATATTGGATTGTATCTAACTTTCTGAGATTTTGCACGTGATCCCGGCTTCTTTCCTTCTACTCTGTTCTTTTCACGATGGAGGGGCCATCCAATACAGGCCTTTAGGGGATGCAACTTCTGGTGTATCTCCTTCTCACACAAAAAAAATGATATACATATTTTAAATATTCTCATATTTTCGGAGCAACTCTAGATATATTAATAGTTAAGATGCCGCTAGTTGAACCAAGCACCAATTAGTAAATTATGAAAATATTGTTATTTGAGTAAAATAGTGGAATAGTTAAATTTAATAATTGGGTATTTAAATGGAATAAATATGTAATTACGACTAGAAACTTGAATATTTTTTATTTATAATAAATATAGGTATATATTTCTGAATAGAAGATGAGTATATTCATTTGATGTAGAATCTATATTCAATCAATTTAATCAAATTTTAATATATATTAATATTTCTTGTAACACTTTATAGTGCGTTTTTAAAATTAAAAAAAAAAACAATTAGTAATGTAAACAAAATTTTTAATTTTTTTAAAAAATGTATTAATTATTAAGATATTTGCAAAAAATCTAAGTCGTTTTATGATAACAAGACATTCATTAAATATTAAGAGATATCTAATAGAATAAAATAGATCACTCAAGTATATAATATATTTGGATTAAATACCTAAAAATTTGGTCATATTTGGAATGATTTCGATATATCTTGATTATTAATAAAATATCTTTGGAATAAATAAGAACTCATTAAAAATGATCAACTCTATCAATATATTAACTATAAAGAAATTGTTTTTTCAGTGTAGTTACTAAGTAAATACTAGTAAAAGTAGATTCATTAAAAAAAACATCAAATTGGATGAAGAAGTGAAAACATTTTAAAAGCTCGGTACGGTCTCTTTAATAAAAATTAATCTGTCCAAAAACATAAATGTGAAAAGGGGGTCGGTACAAATGGTTTCGGCGACAACAGAGTTGAGATCTATGTTAAACGGATACCAAGTTCCATAGCAGCTGCTTAAATCATAGCTATAGGGATGAACAACGTTCTTCAATTGATTTAAAAGAAAATTTGTTACGTTCTTTGATATTGAATTTATAACTTGGCAAGTTATAATAGTCAATAACTTACGTTTAACGTGATATTTAAAACAAGATTAAAATTTGGCTTTGCTATTTTTTCTATTTTATACTACAAACAATTTAGTTGGATATACCCCCCCCCCCCCCCCTCCCCCGGGAAAGAAATAATTATTTCTATTTTTTACCATATTAACATTTTATAGTAAATTCACTTTTCTCTGGTTTTTTTTAGTTTAAAAAATTTTATAATTTTAATTTTTAAGAATTTCTCCCCCCCCCCCCCCCCCCCCCCCCCCCCCCCCCCCCCCCCCCCCCCCCCCCCCCCCCCACACACACACACTATACACACGCACACACACATCTTAATTTTGAGTTCGATATCGTTCAACAAAAAACTACAAGTGAAATTTCTTTTTGATAATCACACTCGTTTTTGTGTTGGAGGATATACAAAATTTGGTAAAACATTTTAACGTACTAACAGACATTTTGGCAAAACAATTATTATTTTAATTACTTATCTTCCCTATGAGGTTTAACAAGTCACAATTGTGAAAGTTATATTTTCACTATTTAGGACAAAGGAAATTGAAAGGAATTTAATTAAATTTTTCTTCTTTTTTCTCTTTATCTTGTTTGTTCTTTTAATTTAAATTTTTACAGATTGAGACAGTTTCAGCAACCATTCGTCGCCATCTTCAGTCTAAAATACAAAAAATAGTTCTGTGAATCACATTTCATCTCTAAAAGAAGTCAATTTAGACAACACCCCTCTCTCAACAAGACTCACATCTATTATTTATTTTTGTTGTTTTTTGTGTGAGTTACATTAAATAATAGATGTGAGTCTTGTTGAGAGAGGGGTGTTGTCTAAATTGACTTTTTAGAGATGAAATGTGATTCACAGAACTATTTTTTGTATTTTAGACTGAAGATGGCGACGAATGGTTGATGAAACTGTCTCAATCTGTAAAAATTTAAATTAAAAGAACAAACAAATAAAGAGAAAAAAGAGGAAAAATTTGATTAAATTCCTTTCAATTTCCTTTGACCGAAATGGTGAAAATATAACGTTCACAATTGTGACTTATTAAACCTCATAGGGAGGATAAGTAATTAAAATAATAATTGTTTTGCCAAAATGTATGTTAGTACGTTAAAATGTTTTACCAAATTTTGTATATCCTCTAACATAGAAACGAGTGTGATTATCAAAAAGAAATTTCACTTGTAGTTTTTTGTATTGTTTTGTTGAACGATATCGAACTCAAGATTGAGATGTGTGTATGCGTGTGTATAGTGTGTGTGTGTGTGTGGGGGGGGGTAATAAATTCTTAAAAATTAAAATTATAAAATTTTTAAACTAAAAAAAAACCAAGAAAAAGTGAATTTACTATAAAATGTATCGGGGGTAACCCAAAAAGACCCGGAGACGCTGTCGGGAGATGTAGGCAGAGTTTTCTGTTCTGTATGAGCGTTCGAGTTCCTGGAATTCTCTAGCAGTGAGATAGGGTTTGGAACGCGTAGATAAAAAATAGGTAAAAAATAGAAATAATTATTTCTTTCCCGGGGGATGTGTGGGGGGGGGGGTTATATCCAACTAAATTGTTTGTAGTATAAAATAGAAGAGAATAGCAAAGCTAAATTTTAATCTTGTATTAAATATCATCACGTTAAACGTAAGTTATTGACTATTATAACTTGCCAAGTTATAAATTCAATATCAAAGAAGGTAACAAATTTTCTTTTAAATCAATTGAAGAACGTTGTTCATCCCTATAGCTATGATTTAAGCAACTACTATGGAACTTGGTACCCGTTTAGATCTCAACTCTTTTGTCGGCGAAGCCGTTTGTACCGAACTTGGCCCTTTTTCACATTTATGTTTTTGGTCAAATATCATTAATTTTTGAAAAGTTTTATCTTTTAATTTATCTAAATAATTATATTTAAACATTTATATTAATAATTATTAAATATTTCTCATAAAATATCTGTTAAAAACCCGGTCGGTTTTTCATAAATTTCACCCCTTCATTTCGGACCCCGAAGAAGGGAAAGTTTCGGTTTTTCAATTTTCTCCTTTATTAATGTGCCAAGCTTTACCAGTATGCCAGCATTCTAGCTTGATTGTATTTTCACTATTAATTAAGGCTATAATCAATTTCACCCATTCATTTTAAGTCTTGAAAAAGGGAAAGTTTCACTTTTTCGATTTTTTAATTTATTGTAGCCCAAACTCTACCAGTATGCCAAATTTCAGCAAGTTTTCGAAAGTAGCTCGAAATGGTTCGTTTAAATATACACATGGCCGCACCGGCTGCCCGTTTTACCACACTTGGCTGACACATTGCCGTGGGTCTAGATATATGTATAATTGTATATATAATTATATATAACTGTGGCCATCCACATAACTTTACCATACACCTCCCCTCTCTATTAAATTTGATATTTAATAAAAAATTTGTAATCGTTTACGATTTTAGAATTATTGGATAAAAAATACTTGGTAGGTTTCACATTAAGATATAAATAAAACGAATTTTATTTCTGGAGAGACTTATTAATATCGATATATATATTTCGGGTGGCTAACTCCATCTTCAGGAGCAACAGAAAGTAACTCTAGCCACCCGAAATATATATATCGATATTAATAAGTATCTCCAGAAATAAAATTCGTTTTATTTTATATCTTAATGTGAAACCTACCAAGTATTTTTTATCCAATAATTTTAAAAAATGTTTCACCAAGTACCAACACCAAATTCCTTAAAAACTATAGTAACTTTTAATAGTAAATTCACTTTTTCTTGGTTATTTTTAGTTTAAAAATTTTATAATTTTAATTTTTAATAATTTTTTACACCCCCCCCCCCCCCCCCCTCCTTATACACACACATATACACCTTAATTTTGGGTTCGATATCGTTCAACAAAACAATACAAGTGAAATTTCGTTTTGGTATTCACACTAGTTTTTAAGTTAGAGGATATATACAAAATTTGGTAACACATTTTAACGTACTAACAGATATTTTAGCTAAACAATTAATATCTCGTAAAATATAATTTTTTTTCCACTTTTTCACTTTGAGGCTTCTTGTAGACCAAAACGTCATAGTTTCGATCAATTTGTTTTTATCTTTTTTTTGAGATACCAGGCAAAAAAAAATTCATACACGATTACACTACTTGAACATATATAAAGTAAAATTATAAAAATATAAATATTTAGACATATGTGAATATGGAATTTTTTTAAAACTCTGAAGATAAATTTATTTTCTACTTTTTAGACCAGGTTAGAAATCAAACTGGCCTTTTCATAAATATTTGGTTCTTTTAATATAGGTAATATTATTATAGATTTGTATTATTGTATAGACAGTGGCGTAGCCAAACAAATTTTCATGGGGAGGGGGGTTCAATCCACAAAGCAAAATATTTAGTGGGAATTTTGTTTTATTAAAACAAAAAGTCCAGGTTAAATTGTGTTTTTACCTGGAAAGTTTTGGGGTAGATGTAATTTCTTCGACCCTTTATGTTTTTGGGTGTGCTGAATCCGAATCTGAGTTTTGCTAAAAAAAATTTCGTTGTCAAAAATGCAAAAAAATGTAAAAGAAATCTCATTTTTTTGGCGGTTTTTTGCTTATAACTCGAAAACTATCAACTTTTCGTAAATAATATTCCTATTCAAAATGAAAGTTCATAAAATTTCATACAAATTTCATCATTTAGGTTTTTTCTCCGACCAACCGTTCGGGCTCAAGCGCTAGTTGAAAATTGGCGTATTTTTTCTGTTTCCGCAAATCCCAAAAACTCGCACTTTTTTCGATTTTTTCCCATTTTGACCATGAAAGAGCACGTTTTCGACAAAGACCACTCTATACATTTTTAAACTAGATTAAATTTGATACAATTCAAACAAAGTTTCATCTTAATTGGATAATGGTAACCCGTGCCGCAATGAGGTTGAATTTTTGAAAAACTGCAATTTTTTGCAAAAAATCGCAGTTTTCCTTCATAAAATGAAAACCACTCATTCTAGAAACTTGATTTCAATCTCATTCTCTAGGAAATTTTGTTGACTTGAACGTTTACTTGGACCACTTTTTTGATAAAACTCTTAGATTTATAGATATCCAACATTTTCCATGACCCTTTTGAGGATTCGGATCATATATCCTTTGTAGGAAATTTTATGAACTTTTATTTTGAAAAGGAAGGTTATTTACGAAAAGTTGATAGTTTTCGAGTTATAAACAAAAAACCGCCAAAAATGAGATTTTTTACCTTTTTTTGCATTTTTGACAATGTTCGGTCACGAAATTTTGTTAGCAAACCTCAGATTCGGATTCAGAACACCAAAAAACACATAGGATTAAGAAATCAAAACTACTCCAAAACTTTCCCGCGAGAGGCCCTTTAGAGAACAATTTAACTGGACTAAAAAACTACTTCAAGAAATTAAAAAAGAACATGATTCTTGATTAACACTAGAACGCACTGGATGTACCGTCAATTTGACCACTCGCATTTTTTCTTGAACACTCAAACTATATAAAATCATTCTGGCATTTCAACTCTATTTAATATTTTTTTATCTTTTTTAATGGCTAAATATAATTCTATCATCAATGATTGCTATATTAAAAATACACATTAATATATTATTTTAATTTTTTAATAATCATTATGATCATTGCGTGTCTTTTTTTTTTTTTTTTTTATATTGGCCTCGGGAGACATAGATGCCCATTTAGCTTCAGCCGATCGTATTCGTTCAATATTTACAATTGCTAGCCTCTAAATGCTGATCCCTAAGGCTGACGGCGCTCGGGGGCACAGATAGGGCAAGCAGAGCATCCCAAACCGATCCTCCACTGGAATCCAGTCAAAGGGCATCACGAATGGACGACGAATATAGAGCAATAAGAACGTACTTGTTCCAGAAGTCCCTTCAATGAGATAAAACAGAAGATTTGTTTTAACAAGTTACCTAGCTCCAGCAACACCACTAGAAAAATTAATATATAGTAAAAATTGACTATGTGATGGAACCTATACATTTTTTATAAGCTATATATCTAGATAAAAATGCTAATAGATAAATTAATTAAAATATCCGAGTCAAGAAAGGATGATATCTAGCAAAAATATGTTTAATTATAGTTCGAACCCAATTGAAATTATGTGTTTGATGACTGTTTCTGCCAGTATGCCCCCGTCAGAGAGAGAAGCTAAGAGGACCCCTGCATAAGTGGGGAACTCAATTTCTTTTCTAATTTTAAAAATATAGTCGGTCTATTTTATGCCTCCGAAGCTCACAGCCTAAAAGAGCATGGCTTATATCTCCGTAAGACACATTATCGCACAAGCAGTAAGGATTATCCCTCCGACCGATTCTATGTAGATATGCAGGTAGTAGTTGCATGGCCTATTCTAAGTCCGGATTATGTGCACAATCACTTTTCTACCTAGTTTCGATTTCCTCAAACCAGGGCTGCACAGGGATTTTTGGACATATCCCGAAGAAATGCCTGTCCTTTTCTGCGCTTGATGTTGACCAAATATTCTGCCATTCCTTGTAGATTATTTTTTTTAATAAGGAACGGACTTCACCGGGGGACAATTCTAGTGAATATTGAGTTCTTTCTGTCACACCTGATGCAGCGAGCCTGTCTACTTTCTCATTTCCTATTATGCCGCTATGGCTAGGAATCCACAGCATGGCGATATTACGACTTTGTGTTCTAAGTTTATTAATTTCATCAATATTATCATTATGATATAAAATTTCTAATATTTCAGCTTCACTGAGACCTCGTGCCATTATAAATAATATTGAAATAAAAAAAACAAATATACGAAAAAAACTCACGAGAAATTGAGAGAGAAATTTGTTGTTGATAATTCTAAGGGCGGAACAAAAATGAAATGGCAAGACTAGGGCTGACATATACGTACATATATATATATATATATGGATTTCAAAACAGTAGGTTCCCTCGAAATGTTGTAAAATAATAAAGTAAATCATCAAAAGATAAAAAAAATTGACATAAAGAAACATCATTTTTTTTATTTTACCCCAAGTTTTTCAAGGAAGATTGTAAATTAAAAAAAAAGGCAGAACAAAAAATAATAATTTAGGGTCAAAAAGGATGCAAATGTTCCAAAAAAAGAATGGGAATTATTCGTACTTGAAAAATTAATTTAAAATATAAAAATTGGGGTTAAAAAGTGTTACCGTCAAATTGACGGCTTTTGGGCGTTCTTGGTAAATCCATAATTTTCTCCTAAATGAAAATTCATAGGGTGCTATTTTTTTTTATTATTAGAAAGCTATTCAAAAATGATTAAAAGTCAGCCAGTTTCAAAGTTCTAACTTAAATAGTAACGAAATGAAAGAGGAATGAAATGTGAAAACCGTCAAATTGACGGCTTCGGGCGTTCTAGTGTTAAACATATAAAATATATTTAATTAGGATTTGTTTGCCATAAGAAACGGTTTGTCGTTGCCATTACTCATCTCATGAGCCTTGCATTAAAATTTCTCATTTCTCTTACGTTTATCTTCCGTATTTTAAGCCTCAGAACAGAATATAGGTATACCTATATAGCCTCAGCTATTTTCAAGGAATAACATAAAAGCTGCACGTGACGATTTATTTTGGAATTCTATTTACCAAAATCAACAAAAAATGTTGTGTTCGTTCAAGGGCGGATCCAGGAATTTTTTATGGGGGGGGGGGGGGGGGAGAATGTATATAAGGTGCCCGATGTATAATATAAGATCTACTTTTTATCTCGAAAGTGTATCGCGATCGAATTGAAATAAATGTTTTTTTTTTATTTTTATTTTTTTACAAATTTCATATCTCATATTTTAAGTTCATTAAAATAAAAAAAATAAAAAATTGTTATAAATTCCCTGTCGTTTTTTGGCCTCTGCGTGCGGCGCACGTGTTGCACTCCCGCCAGGCACGGACTCTGTATGGGGGAGGTCGCCCCCTCTGCCCTCCCCCCACCCCGTGGATACGCCCTTGTGTTCGTTTTACTATTTACTTCTTTCAGAAATTTCAAAATGGCGACCATGACAATTTTTAAATCCTTTATATCTTAGTATTCGTTTTTAACTAAACCATTTTACATTTCATTATCTAAAATGTTAAGCCTTTTATTGCAAACAAAATTACATTTTCGAAAATCGGTTGACAAACAATCGAATTATGTGGAAGTATTTTTATTGACACATTGTTATCTTATTTATTTATTTTATGAATTTTCCTCTATAACTTAGTTAGTTGTTTGTCAATCAATTTTCAGAAATAAAATTTAATTCTATTCTAAATAAAAAGTTTAACATTTTAGCAAATAAAACTTAATTTGATATAAAACTAACGATTGCGGAGATAGCATACAATGGAGGCCATTTTGAAATTGTTGAACATAATTGAATCGGTGAGTTGAAAAAGGTACACATTCCAAGCGCATAAACTTTCGGAAAACTAAAAAAAACTGATTTTTGAAAAAAATAATTTTTTTACAAAAAAGTTGTCAATGGCAAATTTGTAGATCTCAGTGTGGCAAACAAAATTGCACATATAAACAAATTATTTTAAACATAATTGTTTTTATATTTTTTTTTTTTTTTTAGGAATATGTTCCTTTTTCAACTCAATGTTTTAAATTCAAAGTACTTTATTTAATTTTAGTAGATTATGTTAAACCATTATAATTTTCATGGACATGGTTTAACATAATCTACTAAAATTAAATAAAGTACTTTGAATTTAAAACATTGAGTTGAAAAAGGAACATATTCCTAAAAAAAAAAATAAAAACAATTATGTTTAAAATAATTTGTTTATGTGTGCAATTTTGTTTGCCACACTGAGATCTACAAATTTGCCATTGACAACTTTTTTGTAAAAAATTTTTTTTTTCAAAAATCAGTTTTTTTAAGTTTTCCGAAAGTTTATGCGCTAGGAATGTGTACTTTTTCAACTCACCGATTCAATGACACTATAGTTTTTAGTATTAATTAGAGGTAAGTGTTATAAAGATATGTGCTAATAAAATATTATTAAAATGGCTAAATTCATTTCTGAAATATAATTTTGTAATAAGAATAAAATAAAATAAACAAAATGGCAGATAGGATAACTAACGAAGCGGAATCGGCATTTTTCGTTCATTTTGATATCTAAAATCCAATAAAAACATTTTTAAGAAAAAATAAAAACCGACTTCAAAAAATTAAATGCAACAAATAAAATACACTAAAAGGTATAAAATAATTATTATCTTATTTAGTTACAACTAAACGACGAAATATTAACATGAAATTACTTTTTGAAGTCGGTGCCAAACAAACTATACCTATAAGCGAGCGTACCCGCCAAACGTACTAAGTAAGATCCGTCGAGTGCGATTCATAAAAGGTATATGTTTGGCACCAACTTCAAAAAGTAATTTCGTGTTAATATTTCGTCGTTTAGTTGTAACTAAATAAGATAATAATTATTTTATACCTTTTAGTGTATTTTATATTTGTTGCATTTAATTTTTTGAAGTCGGTTTTTATTTTTTTCTTAAAATTTTTATTTTTCTCGTTTTAGTGATGTTATTAATAGTGATCATATCATCAGAACTTGACCAAATTAATATGACACCATCCCTAAGACACCCCTTTCGGATAAAAAAAGAACCATCGAAATCGGTTCATAAACAAAAGAGGTTAGGTCTAAACAAACCTTAATAAAAAAGGTCTAATACCTATGAAAAAAATCGAAAAAATGGGACCAATCGGAAGCTAGACTGGACCCAATGCAAAAAAAATTTTCAAAATCGGTTGACAATTGGCGGAGATATGAGGTAACATAGGCACAAAAAAAAAAAAAAAAAAAAAAAAAAAATTCAATCGAATAGAGAACCTCCTCCTTTTTTGAAGTCGGTTAAAAATCAGTTTTTTTTGGTTTTCCGAAAGTTTATGCGCTTGGAATGTGTACCTTTTTCAACTCACCGATTCAATTACACTATAGTTTTTAGTATTAATTAGAGGTAAGTGTTATAAAGATATGTGCTAATAAAATATTATTAAAATGGCTAAATTCATTTCTGAAATATAAATTTGTAATAAGAATAAAATGAAATAAACAAAATGGCAGATAGGATAACTAACGAAGCGGAATCGGCATTTTTCGTTCATTTTGATATCTAAAATCCAAAAATGAACACCTTTTAGTTCACCCAGTGAACAATATCCAATGCAAACTCATATTTTACATACTGCCTTTTATAGCACTTATTACACATTTTTCTTATCTATTTCTAATTATAACAAAAAATAATTATATTCTTTTTCTTTATTTACGTTCTAAAATGCAGTGGAATTCTTGATAATAATTTATTTATATACAGGGTGATTCACGGTCGATGGCACGTTAGACGTTTATGGAAAACGAAACGCAGTATTTTTCTGAAAATTTAGTATCTTACATTTTCTTATCTGTTCTATCGATCTAAAATATTTTCAGCATTGCGACGTTTCGGCTTCCATCGAAAAGTCGTAGGTCGTAGCAACTTTATTTTTTAATAGATTAAAAATTCAGTTTATTGATCAAAGTTTTTTATTGAAGTTCTTCTTCAATTTTTGTACAACGTTTCGTCTCTCTCGAGACTTTTTCAAGTACTCAATTGGTTAGAACAACATTGGTTGAAATAAAGATAAAAATAACTGAGACATAGTAGAATTTTTTTCTTTCTAGATTAATACCATAAAACAATATAAGTATGATACTATAGTATTACTTATATTGTTTTATGGTATCAATCTAGAAAGAAAAATTCTACTATGTCTCAGTTATTTTTATCTTTATTTCAACCAATGTTGTTCTAACCAATTGAGTACTTGAAAAAGTCTCGAGAGAGACGAAACGTTGTACAAAAATTGAAGAAGAACTTCAATAAAAAAAACTTTGTCCAATAAACTGAATTTTTAATCTACTAATTATAATGGACATTAATCAACATAATTTATTTTTTAATGGAACACCCCGTATATTAACACGTTTTAAGAACCGCCCTTTTATTCAAATACTTTTTTGTTAATATTGTCCTATACCTATCTCTGTTGGTTTTCGAGATAAAAAATAATTTGTGTTAAATATGGTCCAAAACATGGCCCTAATTAAACTTAAATAAATTAGTGCTCTCAATTCATTAAAAATTGATATTTTGGTGGTAGTTTAGACAGACCCGAAGTATTTTATTTACGCCGAAAAATCGACTCCATATTATACAGGGCGTGCTAAGATTACTATTATTTCCGTTATTCATAAAAGGGGTCAAAAGTTCGTTTTTTCAAATGAGACCCCCGTATATTACTCAATAAATTGAAAGACGAAGAAAAATGCTTTAAGACGATATATCATGTCCCTATACCTAAAACATCAAGTTTTCTTAATAAAGCCGTTTTTTCGTGAAAAATTACATTTTAATGAATTTAATTTTAACTAACCATGGAAATATCAAGCTTATGACAGTTTGTTGACTATTTATAAGTAACTTATAAACAGTTTATTGACGATATTCAAAAAAATCTCCCAAAATGATAGCAAATATTGATTATTCAAACGAAGTTCTTATAGTACAAAATAAATAATTTCAAACGAAGTTCTTATGGTACAAAATAAAGAATTTCGTAAGAACTTCGCCTGAATGGCGAATTAGATAACTAAAAAGTAAAATAACAAGAATAAATAGTCATAAATTTATCAAGCTATATATTTAGTTTTATCTCGGTAAACAAAAAGAAAAAAAAATTCGAAATATTAAGGAAATAAATTAGAAAATTATATAATCGTACTTATTTCATCACAACTTCAGGGATATTGAAAAAATTAAAACTTGAAGAGAAAATGAATTTTACGACAGCCATTTTGTCCAAGCCACAAGAAAGTTGCTGGCTGTCTTATAGTTGAGAGATTTTTGGCAAAGAGTTATATTGAATGAGGTAAAATAAATAAATAATAACAAACTATTTTTCAAAAAAATTGTGATATAATCAACTATGTAAGAAAAATATATTTTTGTCTCTTTTGTTCACTATTTTCAGCCACTGATGAAGTTTCAATAAAGTGACGAAACGTCTGGTAAATTGAATAACTAACTCTGTTGTTTAATTTTTTGTCCGCTTCCCTGTGATTTTAAAATATTTAATAAAATATGGACGCGAATGATGAAATAGTATTATTTACGTTATAATGAAGGGCAGTGTATAAATTGTTTAAATTTTATTCAATTTCCGATGTCTCGGAGAACTTTTTTCTCCTTCTTCAGGGTATTGAATAGTTATTGATGGGTGAGTATAACTCGGTTCCCATTTGTCTCTCCTTTCAGTGTTAGCAACAATATTAAACCACCCATCAATAACTATTCAATACCCTGAAGAAGGAGAAAAAAGTTCTCCGAAACGTCGGAATTTGAATAAAATTTAAACAATTTATGGACTGCCTTTCATTATAACGTAAATAATACTATTTCATCATTCGAGTCCATATTTTATTAAATATTTTAAAATCACAGGGAAGCGGACAAAAAATTAAACAACAGAGTTAGTTATTCAATTTACCAGACGTTTCGTCACTTTATTGAAACTTCATCAGTGGCTGAAAATAGTGAACAAAAGAGATAAAAATGTATTTTTCTTACATAGTTGATTATATAACTTTAATTCAAATAAGACTCAATGTTGTCTAATTTCTAGGCGCGAAAATAGAGATTTCCCTGATATTCACTTCGATTCGAATACCCTGAAAATGTGTGACAGCCTATCCATGTTGGGCGTCTCTGTCGCATCTGACCTGTCTTGGAATGAACACATCTCCTCTGTGGCGAAATCTGCAGCAAGGAAGATTGGCTTCTTATTCAGGTCCAAGCGATTTTACAAACCCCCACAACTTCTCACCATCTACAAGGCCCAAATCCGCCCCTGTCTCGAATACGGCTCTCATCTATGGAGAGGAGCCTCAAAATATTCTCTTGCTACCCTTGATGCAATTCAGAAACGAGCCGTCAGGCTAATTGACGATTCTACCCTCACCGACTCCCTCGACTCGCCAGCTCATCGAAGAGATGTCTCTGCCCTTTCCCTTTTCTATAGATACTATCACGGCAGGTGCTCTGACGAGATAAAATCAATAATTCCCCCAAAGCATGCTTTGCACGCAGCACACGTTTTGCCGACTCCCAACACTCTTTCGCTGTCAAATTGGAAAAGTGCCGGACCACTTCATTCGCGAATACATATATCCCCATGACTTCAAGGAACTGGAACTCTCTCCCAGCCTCTATCTTTCCCAGTACCTATGATCTTCAAACCTTCAAAACCAGGGTGCATAGACACCTGCGTCTACATCCTCTCTCTTAATCAACTTTCCCTTCTCTTCGGTAATGCAAGGGTCTTTCGAGATCCATAGGGGCTATATCTTTACTGGTGCACCCCTTCTTGCATTCGATTGCATTAAAAAAAAAAAAAAAAAATATAACAAATTCTTTGAAAAAATAATTTGTTATTATTTATTTATTTTACCTCATTCAATGTAACTCTTTGCCAAAAATCTCTCAACTATAAGACAGCCAGCAACGAACATTTTCCATTAAAACACAATTAAAACAAAGATAAGAGTAAATAAATATTATATTTAATATTGATTTACTATGAGTTAAGGATACTAGGTCACTTATTTCACATTAAAATTAAAAAATTAAAAGAAATAATTTTTTTTTCTTTTTCAATATATATATTTCGGACTATCAACCCATCTTCAGGAAGTACAGAAAGTAACTCAGTTTTCTTTCTGTACTTCCTGAAGATGGGTTGATAGCCCGAAATATATATATTGAAAAAGAAAAAATTATTTCTTTTAATTTTAATATTGAAATAAGTGACCTAGTATCCTTAACTCATAGTAAATCAATATTAAATATAATATTTATTTACTCTTATCTTTATTAAAGATGTTTCACCTTGCACCAACACCACAATCTCTACTAATTACAATTAAAACATTTTAAAAACAATATTATATTGTCTTGTTCTCACATAAAATAAAATAAAAGATAAAAATAACTCACAAAGAGAACAGAGGTTGTCCTCTGCTTGATGCAAATAAACATACACACATATATATCGAGATGATATATCAGTATATATATTATTTATTTGTTTGAGACTATAGTTTCGAAGACTTGGTCTTTATCATCAGTATTTTTTAATTATGAATGTTTGTTTTTCATGAAGTCAATATCGTGTGGATATTGAAAATTTGGTGTTCCTTCTTCACTGGTGGTCAGCTTAGAACCAATAAAGACATTCTTTTTGGTTCACATTCAAATATAACAATATGTTTCTCTTTCTCCTTGTTTTACAAAGAGAAAGGCTGACAATGGAAGGGTTTGTTTTTCTTTTTTCCCTTTTATCTTTTGTTAGCAAACATCTTAAGCAGATTGCTATTTGATAATTGAATTTGGTTGTTCATTTCTATTGAATGATTTCAAAATTTCTAAGGATTCAATTGCGCTAATTAATTTTGGGTTTCTTTCTCCTTTTATTAATCTAATTCTTCTCCTTCTGGGAAAGAGTGATTGTTTGAATTTAAATGTTCCGCAAAAGAGTTTTCATTCTTTTTGTTTTTAAAGTCCCTAATATGTTCATTTAATCGAATTTTCAGATTTCTCTCTGTTTTCCCAACATAAATCGCTTCGCAATCTTTGCATTTCAAACTATAAACCCCTTCAATCAACAACTCTGCTACTCTCGGCAAAACAAAAACTTTTCAATAAAAATAACTAAAACAATTATAAAATGAATCAGAACACAGCTATTGGCTACTTCAATAATAACAACCTATTTTTTCAAAGAATTTGTGATATAATTAACTATGTAAGAAAAATAAATTTTTATCTCTTTTGTTCCCTATTTTCAGCCACTGGTGAAGCTTCAATAAAGTGACGAAACGTCTGTTAAATTGAATAACTAACTCTGTTGTTTAATTTCTTGTCCACTTCCCTGCGATTTTAAAATAGTAAATAATATTTTTTTTAAGAATAATTTTATTTATTTATCAGAAAAGAGAAGATATTTCAGTTGATTTGACACCAGATGAAGAATAAAGAAAATAATAAGAGGATATTTGGATATTTGATTGAATACACTGTGTTCCAGACCGGACTATCAAGAGAGCTATCCGTCGACAGTATAGGTTTAGCAACTGTCATGGAGTTGCTCTCTTTATGGACGGTCTGGCATTCATCGGCGATACAACAAGAAATAACAAAAAACATATGAATAAAATCCATAATATCCAAACGAGACAAGCCATCAAAATATTCTGCATTCAACAAACCAGGTAAAGCGAAATCAATTTTTATTTATTTAAAGTTTTAAGTTTGATGCTCTTGTTCATATTTTAACGTAAATTGAGGATATGGGGTCCTTAAGGAGGTTCGAGACTGTTTATCATTTTTATAAGAAAATTCTCAAATTTTTACCATCGAATCATTGATGCATTAAATATTTATTCCCGAAATTTGAAGTTGATCGACTTTTTTTTTTTAAATGATATTGATGTGAGAAGGAAATACACCAGAAGGTGGATCCCCTAAAGGCCTGTATGGGCTGGCCCCTCCATCGTGAAAAGAACAGAGTAGAAGGAAAAGAAGCCGGGATCACGAGCCAATCTCAGAAACTTAGATACAATTCAATATCCAATTTACTAAGGTTTTAGGGGCTTCGAGCAGTGGTAAATTCTCCGCGCGATAAATTCGGTTAAATTTATCTCCCACTTAATAATCTCCCCCATTACCGAGAAATAAATGATTGAAAATTGTCCTTTTAACATGGATCAATAATTCAACTTTTATTAATCGAATGATACATTTTTCAATAGATTTTACAGTCTAATTAATTAGTTATTCATAAATATAAAAATATAAAGTTATTTGCAGTCAACAAAATATGACAAAATCACTAGAACTCTATTTATAATTAATAGGGATTGTGGTATTGGTGCAAGGTGAAACATCTTTAAGAACTCTATTTATTGAAATCGTTTTTGTGTTAAATAAATGTTTTTATAATGAGAAAAAATTTGGTAAAGTATGGTAAAGTAAAAATAAATACATAAATAGACTACAAGTAGAGGTAGATTTAAGGATCCAACTTAGCAACATCAACCCAAACATTACGACTTATTTGGTCGCAAAAAGGCAACACCAACGATCTCATTAAAATTAAATAAACCTATGTAAATATTACAAATAAAAATATAATGTTTTATTTTTAGGGGTCTGCGAGTCATGGTAAGTTGCCTCTAGGTGTCCGCTCTAGGAATAAGGTTGGGAAACCTTGATTTAGAATTACTAGACATAAAAGAAGTGTGAAATATTGTATTTTACTCACCAGACAAACACATTATAATCCGGGTGTTGACTGACTCACTGCTATATTAGAAATTAACATGTAAAACAACATTTATGCAAATTTCAACTTTTCTAATTACGCATTTTAGACAAAGATAAATATCTCGCACCACGTAATACAATGTTTATTTAATAATTAAAACAATTTTAATCATTATTTTTTTTAACTGACTTTGTAGTGTAAATTCATTTTACGATTATTACCGAATAAACAATTAAACTTAAACAATGAATAAACATTCAATTTTCAAATTTAAATTTTTTTAATCTAACCAGGGGACCCGGGTTCGAATCCGACTCGAGGCATCCAGCTAAAATCTGACCCAGGGGTAGAGACAAATTTTAAAAAATATATAACTAGTATCGTAATTAGGCTTATGGCTAGAAAGGCCGAAAAGCCAAAAAAAAAAAAAAAAAAATTAATCAAATTTTTAGATTTTTTAAAGATATATTTTGAATAAATGTTAGACAAAACATTTGTATGTTTTTTTATTTCGTTCACTTGTTCTAAATCAGCGCTTCTTAAACTTTTTTCATTCGCGACCCCATTTTGACCGAAAATTTTTTTGCGAACCCATATTATGGGTATAGATATATGGTATACAGAGTGGTGAACCGCGACCTAATATCGTGTACACCTACTTCCACTTTCACTTTCATTTCCAAGTAGAAGACAATAGAAGAAGGGGTATTATCGAATAAATTCCAAAATAATTCAACATAATTCCAATGACGTGTACACCTAATTCCAATCGCGGTTCACCTCTCGTAGTATACCATCAATTTCACTAGCAAATCAAAAATAAAATTATAATGAAGCAAATCTTTATAAACATATCTAATTATTAAGGTGCTCCTTATTTTGGATATTTACGTTGACAGGGGCTCATATGGTTCGAAATAAATAAAAAATATCCCCTAAGTTTCAAGTCTCAATTTTAACCTAGTGCTACACAGCGATTAAGTTTCCCATCTAAATAACATGGGGTTTTTGGCATTAAATTTTTTATTCCGGCCAAAGTAATGGTTCAAAAAATTTGAAACTCTGCAGATCCTTACAATAGTAGCTATCCCTCAGAATTTTTACAGATTTTTAGCTATTACAATTTTGGAGTTACATCTAGATAAAATACTGCTATATATCTTAGTATCAGTAAGTTATAGACACCAAAATAATAATAGCTAAAAATCTGTAAAAATTCTGAGGGATAGCTACTATTATAAGGATAAAGTCTAATGAGTTTCAAATTTTTTGAACCATTACTTTGGCCGGAATAAAAAATTGATCGTTCAATGCCAAAAATCCCATGTTATTTAGATGGGAAAATTAATCGCTGTGTAGCAAGCACTAGGTTAAAATTGAAATAGATACTTGAAACTTGGGGGATATTTTTTTTATTTATTTAGAACCTTATGAGCCCCTGTCCTCGTAAATATTCGAAAATATAAAAAAATAAGGAACTACTGAGGGATAGCTACTATTATAAGGATAAAGACTACAGAGTTTCAAACTGTCTGAGAGAGGCATCCGCCGCAGAATAAACAACGACACATGTTTCTTAACTACGGGCGTCTTTTAGAACCCGATGCTTTGAACATACTAAGGCCGTTGGCATTATTTATCTAGGCCCAACTAATTATATATTAATAATTTTACTGTTTATTAAAGCTATACATATATGGAATTACAATTATTAAATCTAAATAACAATGAAATGGGGGAAGACCTGTTTGGGGGAAGACCAGTTCGGCTTTAGAAGAAACAGAGGCACCCGAGAAGCAATTCTCTCTCTTAGACTAATAATAGAAAGGGCTTTTATCGGGGAAGAATCTGTCTACATCGGATTCATAGACCTAGAAAAAGCATTCGATAAAGTCAATTGGGAAATTATGTTTAAAATATTAAAACAGCCGAGAATAAAATTCAGAGAGAGAAGACTAATCTACAATCTATATCAAAACCAGACGGCAATTATAAATATTGGAGATGAGCAAAGAGAAGCCAAAATAAAAAAAGGTGTAAGACAAGGATGTGTGCTGTCACCCATGATTTTCAACTTATACATAGAAGAAGAGATTAAAGAATTCAAAGACAAAATTGATACAGGTATCGAAATCTAAGGTCAAAAGATCGCTATGTTAAGATTTGCCGATGACATTGCCCTTCTAGGAAGCAATAAAAAAGAATTAGAGGACGCCTTGAATGGAATTAACCAAATCCTAATAGAAGAAATCAAAATGAAAATAAACAAGAATAAAACCAAGGTCCTAGTATGTACAAAAAAGAACAAACGAGACAGGAATGCATCAAAATTAACCAAGAAAACCTAGAAGGAGTTAAGGAATTCCGCTACCTAGGAAGTAAAATAACATGGGATGGGAGGAGCGAAAACGAAATTAAATCAAGAATTGCCCAAGCAAAAATGGGGTTTAATTCAAAACAAAAACTACTTATGCTCCTCCTCAATCAGCTTAGAAAACAGGAAGTTGCTATTGAAGACATATATATGGAGAATAGGCATGTACGGGTGTGAAACCTGGACAATTAGAAAAGCGGAGAGAAAGAGATTAGAGGCTTTCGAAATGTGGTGCTACAGAAGAATGATGAATTTCAAATGGATGGATAAAATTACAAATGAAGAAGTTCTTGGAAGAATCGGAGAAAGAAGAACCTTGTGGAAGAGTCTGAAGAAGAGAAGAGGTCAGATGATGGGGCACACACTGAGACATGGGGGACTTCTTAGGGATATCTTGGAGGGGAGGTGGGAAAGTAAAGGGGAAGGGGAAGACCCAGATTAGAATATTTCAACCAAATAATTGGGTATATGGGATGCCAGACATTTAGAGAGGTCAAACAGCTGGCGAGGGACAGAGTCGAAGTGGAGACGGATTGTTGCATCAAACCAGTCTTAGGACTGTATACTCGATGATGATGATGATGATGATGAATGAAATGGATCTGCACTTGTTTCTTAATAAATAAAGAATCAAACACGAGTTCATCATCTTCAACATTTTTTAATAGATAATAAGTAAAAATATATTTTTCTAGGTGGGTTTCACAAATAAAACAAATATATGTTTTGAGTTTTTATCTCGATATATATTTCGGGTTATGAGCCCATCAGTTTTCTTTGTAACTCCTGATGATGGGCTCATAACCCGAAATATATATCGAGATAAAACTCAAAGCATATATTTGTTTTATCTGTGAAACCCACTATATCATCATCATTGAGTATACAGTCCTAAGACTGGTTTGATGCAACAATCCGTCTCCACTCGACTCTGTCCCTCGCCAGCTGTTTGCCCTCTCTAAATGTCTGGCATCCCATATCCCCAATTATTTGGTTGAAATATTCTAATCTGGGTCTTCCCTTTTCTTTCCCACCTCCCTCCAAGATATCCCTAAGCAGTACCCCATGTCTCAGTGTGTGCCCCATCATCTGACCTCTTCTCTTCTTCAGACTCTTCCACAAGGTTCTTCTTTCTCCGATTCTTCCAAGAACTTCTTCATTTGTAATTTTATCCATCCATTTGATATTCATCATTCTTCTGTAGCACCACATTTCGAAAGCCTCTAATCTCTTTCTCTCCGCTTTTCCAATTGTCCAGGTTTCACACCCGTACATGGCTATGCTCCATACATATGTCTTCAATAGCAACTTCCTGTTTTCTAAGCTGATTGAGGAGGAGAATAGTAGTTTTTGTTTTGAATTAAACCCCATTTTTGCTTGGGCAATTCTTGATTTAATTTCGTTTTTGCTCCTCCCATCCCATGTTATTTTACTTCCTAGGTAGCGGAATTCCTTAACTCCTTCTAGGTTTTCTTGGTTAATTTTGATGCATTCCTGTCTCGTTTGTTCTTTTTTTGTACATACTAGGACCTTGGTTTTATTCTTGTTTATTTTCATTTTGATTTCTTCTATTAGGATTTGGTTAATTCCATTCAGGGCGTCCTCTAATTCTTTTTTATTGCTTCCTAGAAGGGCAATGTCATCGGCAAGTCTTAACATAGCGATCTTTGGACCTTGGATTTCGATACCTGTATCAATTTTGTCTTTGAATTCTTTAATCGCTTCTTCTATGTATAAGTTGAAAATCATGGGTGACAGCACACATCCTTGTCTTACACCTTTTTTTTAAAAAAAAAAAAGGTGAAACCCACCTAGAAAAAAAAATATTTTTACTTATTATCTATTAAAATGTTTCACCTAGAACCGACACCAAATTCTTTAAAGATTAAACATTTTTTTAAATTTAATCTGGCGTTTGATTTTATAATCGTCAATCCTGAGAAAGTCGGTTCACTTAAATAAAATTATCTAAAACAAAATGGCAATTTTACAAATTATTGGAAATACCTCAAATTCACTAAACTTTAATTTTTGGCCGCTGTGCATTATAATTTTTTTTTTTTCGTTGAATGTTTTGCGACCCCAACTTTCAGTTACGCGACCCATACTTTCAGAAGCAGTGCTCTAAATTAACGAAAATAAATAATTTTATCAAAATTTAAAATTTAATTTCCCACAAGTGTTAATTTTAGAATTAAAAAAGTTAATAACTTCAGTGACGATATCTATTCGAAAGATTGTTTAAAATTAACAAAAACGAAGGTTATTAACCTGAATATATGTAGGTGTCTGTTTGTGTGGAAATATTTGACTTGCTTTTTATTTTTTTCGGTGTCGTTTAGATTAACACGTTTAACACCTCATCTCTAGAAGAGAAAATAAATAAATATCCCATTGGTTTGGGTGTTTAGAAATACATAACATATGGTATTTACGTATCTGTTTAAATAGGGGCTGAGTGGCCAACTGGCTGGCAATTGGGGGGTGAATTTCTGAAGGGCTAGTAATAAATGGCAGTCATGGATTAAGATCTCAGTATTTTATTGAACAGTTGTCTTTAAAATTTGTATTGACTTTAATATTACATTACGAGCTTTTCGTGCGTGCCTTCGGCACGACCTCGAAGCTCGGCCCTCCGGGCTGGTGACCTGGCGGGCGGCGTCTCGGTCCAAAAATTGTATTCCTCTTAAAACACCACACTCCAAATGTATACGTGTAAACTCCCGAAAATACATAGTCTCTTAAAAGTTTCGCCCCATTTTCGTCCTAAGAATAACAAAATTTAGATTTTTAAAAAATTATAAAAAAGTGGCAAATTATTAAAAAATAAATAAATAATTATATAAAATATAAATCAAATAAGATGTGATTAATTTATTTTTCTGTGCGCAAAGAAAAGCGAATTGAATATTTAATTTTTTGAGTGGTGAGGGGGGGAGGAATAATTATGAATATATTTAATGTTTCTTAATTTAAAATCAATCGGAGTCTTTCATTTCAAATTACAATTACAATTATATTTCAAATTTGCCGCAAATATTCCGACTGCATCAGCGCCCCCTGTTGGCAAAATTCTCTGAGCGTTGTTACAAATTAATCTAGCCTCTTATATATAGTATGAAACAAAAATTAATATTCATTTTTGTTAAGGGAGAATGGTGTGGGTTCTTGGTGGTGAAGCATTTTAAATAAAGTAAAGAAAATTTTGAACAATCTTTTTTTTTTAGAAACTTTTTAAAATTTAAAATATAAAATACTTTCCCATAAATAAAAGATCAGATGCTTGTTTAGCACGACTCTAAATATATTTCTGGGCTTATACCCCGAAATATATTATATACTAGCTGACGCCCGGGCCTTCGGCGTCACCTAGCCCCTGACGGGGAGCGTCTCGTTTTATGGTTAAAATTTATTAAAAAAAAATGATTAATGATTATATATTGCTTATCTGTAAAAATTGATTTGATCAAAGATTTAAATATATTTACAAAATAATAATAATAGTTTTGAAAATAAATTGAAAATGCAAATAATTATAGAATAGGTATTAAAACAGTAAATGAATTATATATTACTTGTCAATCAAAATTGTTCCCTTAACAAAAAATAATATTGACAGTTTAAAGATTTCCAAAAAGCTATTATCGGCCATCTTGTTTGTTTGCTTTTACCCCCCCCTCCCCCCAGAGAGGCGCTGGCGTTGTTTCATCGAAAAAAATATTTTTTTACATGCCACAGGTGTGATATCTATAAAAAAACACTATATATAAAAACACTCGTGTATTTGAATGGAATGTTGTGTGAAAATTTCAAAGAAATCGGTGAAGAACTTTCGGAGATCCTTCAACGTATCACCAAGGGCGGATCCAGGGAGGGGTGGAGGAGCGACCGCCCCCCCCCCATAGAGGCCCGTGCCTGGCAAAAAAATTTGTAAAAAAAAAAAAAAAAATTTTTTAAATTTTAAAATTGAAAATAAAGTTCTATATATTGCGTGTGTGTGTGGGGGGGGCGGTCTCTGACCCCCTCCCCCCCGCTTGGACAATTCGATCGTATATCTTATATACATCGGGCACCTTATATACATTCTCCCCTCCCCCCCCCCATAAAAAATTCCTGGATCCGCCCTTGCGTATCACTTAACCGTAACAGTACATTTTTATTTATTTATATAGATAGATAGAGTCGTGCTAAACAAGCATCTGATCTTTTATTTATGGGAAACCTACCTAGTATTTTATATTTTAAATTTTAAAAAGTTTCTAAAAAAAAAAGAAAATTTTGAAAAATTTTCTTTACTTCGTTTAATATTCCAGGAAAATATTTTAAGAAGAATTTTAATTTGTCTATGAAATTAGCCGTAAGTCTTGAAAAAGTTTTCTTTTTTTAATTCAATTTTAAGCTTCAAATAGCGACGCTGCACGATATTTTAGAGCAGTGGTTTTTAACTTTTTCCATGTCAAACACAAAAATTGTGATTATTATGACAATTTGCGGAAGAGTAAAATCACAGAATGAGACAAATTTACAGGTCAAAAAAAAACCCAAAAAATACGATATAAGAGTAAATCAAAGAGGGTGTCACCTGCTTAAATTAGTAATAAATATAATATTCATTAAAAAGAAAAAGTCAACTTAGAGGAAATATTTAATTGAGTCATCTTGATGCTAAAGTGTAAAAATAAAAATAAAATAATAATCAAAAAATAATTTTTATAAAAAAAATAAAACCGACTTCAAAAAAAAAAAATTAAATTCAACTAAAATAATAAGAACTCAAAAAAATGCACTAAAAGGTATAAAATAATTATCTAATTTAGTTACAACTAAACGACGAAATATTAACATGAAATCACTTTTTGAAGTCGGTGCCAAACATATAACATTTTATAGCGGGTAAGCTCGCTTATACTATATATAATAGTTTGTTTGGCACCGACTTCAAAAAGTAATTTCATGTTAATATTTCGTCGTTTAGTTGTAACTAAATTAGGTAATTATTTTATACCTTTTAGTGCATTTTATTTGATTTTTGAGTTCTTATTATTTTAGTTGAATTTAATTTTTTTTTTTTTGAAGTCGGTTTTATTTTTTTTATAAAAATTATTTTTATTTTTCTCTTTTTAGTGATCTTATTAATAGTGACTTAAGATAATACAGTAAGAGAAAGCGTCGGGCGAATGAATCAGAAAATGATAATAAAATTCAATTCATAAATATAGAAATTCTCTCAAAGCGTTTGCAGGTTTTAAATGAACGTTTTATAATTGTTTTTTTTTTTAAATTTATTTATTAAAATTTCAATTATTTGCTCAAAAGAATTGGAGATTTACGTTATTTCATCATTGATCATATCATCAGAGCTTGACCAAATTAATTTGGGACCACCCCTACGGTACCCCCTTCCCAATAAAAAAAGAATCATCGAAATCGGTCAACGTGGCAAAAAGCTCTCGCTGAACATACATAAAATAAATAAATAAATATATAGTTAGGATCCTGACTGCCTTGGAGCTATACTGATTCAAATTCAGAAAGAATCATTAAAATCGGTTCATAAACAAAGAAGTTATGCGTGAACAAACATAACAAAAAAAGGTCCAATACCAATGAAATTAATATTTTTACCAATCGGAAACTATTCTGAACCCAATGCAAAAAAATATCATCAAAATCGGTTCACAATTGGCGAAGATATCAGGTAACATAGATACAAAAAAATTCAGTCGAATTGAGAACCTCCTCCATTTATGAAGTCGGTTAAAAACAGTGTAATAACCAACAAAGGACGTTATTTATTACTGATGATAGAGCACCGAAATTGTATATAGTGGATAGAAAATACCGAGGGGTGATCCGCGATTGGAAGTAGGTGTACACCTCTTTGGAAGTATTTTGGAAATATTTGGAAGCACTTGGGAATATTTGGAAGTACAAGTGGAAGTAGGTGTACAGTATATTAGGTCGCGGTTCACCCCTCGGAAAATACCTAATAAATAATAATATTTTACTAAATTATTATATTTATTTCATTTGGGATTAGTAAGTAACTCTCGAAACTTTACAAATCTCAATAAAGTATGTTGAGTTTTTATTTTGAATTGCGAGTGGGGTTTTTTTCCTTCCCCGGAGCACTTTGTGTAAATGATTAAATAACACCCATTTTCAGTGTGTATAGGTATTTCTTTTGTATTTTAACTCGTTCTAAAGTTTTCTATTTTACAAAAGCTTATAAAGAATTAAAAGATAACAACTTTTATATAGATATGTTATGTAAAACAGGCTGGTGATTTATGTGAACAGTCGTCAGTCGGTCGACCTCAACAGATAAGAAACAACGCGACAGTCAGCCAGGTGGGGGGTTGATTTAAATGCGACTTTGGCTAATTTATAACAGAATGATTCATTGGAGATATAGAGGTTTAAGAAAAGGACATGCAGCCATTTTAAAAGATTTATTTAATTATTACTACTAGTTAATAATTAGTACACTACACCGCTGCTTAAGGGAGTTCGAGACTGCTTATCTATCTGGTTGATCTTCGAACAAATCTTTTGTATTTCTCCAGAGTGACAACTTCTGCATATCAAATTTTTTAATAAAAAATTGTTAATAATTAAGTTAATTTCGAATAAAAATCTTTGTTTTAATCTTATTAATTAAACGAGCAAAAATTGTATATATATATATCCCGGTCGGGTTCTCGAAAACGGCTCTAACGATTTGGATGAAATTCACGGGTTAGGAGGGTTTTGTGTTGGACATTCGATCTGTCACGGTCTCATCTTCGGCTAAGTTGTTTTTGATGGGTTTTTTGTTAATTGAAATAATTATTCACAGGTGGTTGTCTCGATAAAAATGTTTATTTACATTTTTATTCAATTTCCTTTTAATAAATAATTGGTTTTTTAATTTTATATCCCACAATAAGATCATTATAATTATTATTATATATTAAAAGTTGGGCAATTTAATTGATTAAAAATCGAGTTTTAAATCCCACAAATATTAATTTGACAATTTAATTGATGAACTCAAAAATTGTTATTTAATTTAAAAAAATAATTATACCGTATTTATTTATATACCTATATATACATAATCTGTGGACCACTGAAGGCTAGAAATGCAAAAACTGGGTGCGGGGGGTGGGTTGCAGTGGTGGGGGGTCAGGTGGGAGGTACGGGGTTTCGGTGGTGGGGTGTAGGTGGGGGTGCAGCAGGTGGGGTGGTGGTGGGGGTCCGAGGGGCGAGGGGGGGTTTCAGGGATTAATATGTAGCTATTAACTGAAGCAAAAAGTTACCGAGCATCGCTCGGTGGCCAAGTACTTATATTAATAAAAAGAATAGTGAGAAACATTTTTCTCATTATAAAAATATTTATTTAACACAAAAACGATTTCAAGAAATAGAGTTACTGGTCACAAAGAGAAACAAAGAGGTTTTCCTCTGCTTGATGCAAATAAACATACACATATATATCGAAATTATATATCTATTATTTATTTGGTTGAGACTATAGTTTCGAGGTCTTGGCCCTCATCATCAGTTTTTTTAATTATACCTGGCTATTCTGCTGAGAAAGAAAGAAAAAAAAATTCAAAAATTTTCAATATCCACGCGATACTGATCCCATGAAAAATAATATTTATAATTAAAAAGACTGATGATGAGGAGCAAGCCTTCGAAACTATTGTCTCAAACAAATAAATAATATATATACAGATATATAATTTCGATATATATATGTGTGTATGTTTATTTGCATCAAGCAGAGGACAACCTCTTTGTTTCTCTTTGTGAATCAACAACTCTGCTACTCTCGGCAAAAGAAAAACTTTTCAATTAGAGTTGCTAGTGCTTTTATCTTATTCTGTTGGCTGCAACTGACTATGTATTTTTAAATTTATGAATAACTAATTAACTAGACTGTCAAATCTATCAATAGTGAAAAACGTATCATTCGATTCACAGAAGTTGATTTATTGATCTGTATAAATAAAGTTGTAAATGGTATAATTTGTATAGAAGTTATAGCCCTTTTAAAAGCTCGGTCCATTTACTTCCATGTTAAAAGGACAATCTATATAAATAAAAATGTACTGTTACGCTTAAGTGATACGTTGAAGGATCTCCGAAAGTTCTTCACCGATTCCTTTGAAATTTTCACACAACATTCCATTCAAATACACGAGTGTTTTTATATGTAGTGTTTTTATAGATATCACACCTGTGGAATGCAAAAATTATTTTTTCTAGGAAACAACAACAGCGCCTCTCTGGGAGTAAAAACAAACAAAACAAGATGGCCGATAACAGTTTTTTGGAAATCTTTCAACTGTCAATATTATTAACCGAATGTTTTCTACATTTGATCAACCGCGAAATCTAATGTAGGGAATTTTTGTAAAATATTGAGTGAAAATAATATTTGAACTTATATATTTCTAACTTGAAATAATGATATTAAATAAATTTTATTTTCTCATTGATATATCAATGTCAATATTAATGAGAAAATAAAATTTATTTAATACTCAATTATTTCAAGTTAGAAATATATAAGTTCAAATATTATTTTCATCAATAGTTGACAAAAATTCCCTACATTAGATTCGCGATTGAATCAAATGTAGAAAACATTCGGTTAATTAATGGCAGGCATCTAACATACATGCTAATAGATCTAGCGCTCTGGACTGGGAGATCGAATATATAACATCTGAGATTTCCAATTCACTTGGTGATCCATCCGAATGTCTAGCGGGCTATACGCGAAATGACGTTGGATTGTAGCTAAGTGGATCACATGTTTTTCTCTCTTGGTCCAGACTTAATACTCCGCAGACTCCAATAGTGTAATCTGCAGTAGTCTCGCGAGATAAAAATATCTTTTTCAAATCAGCGCGGTCAAAATAATTCTCATTGACGTAACAATTATTCTTTGATATATTAATAATGAGAAAATAAAATTTAGTCAATATTATTTTTGGTTAAAGGAACAATTTTGATAAGTAATATATAATTCATTTACTGTTTTGAATATCAATTCTATAATTATTTGCATTTTCAATTTATTTTCAAAACTCTTATTATTTTTTAAATATATTTAAATTTTTGAGTTAGTCACAGCAAAGCGTGGTCGGGTCAGCTATTATCTATACAAATTTTAACCATATAATTTTTAAGAAAAAAATAAAAACCGACTTCAAAAAATTAAATGCAACAAATAAAATGAACTATAAAAATTTTTAAGAAAAATAAAAACCGACTTCAAAAATTAAATGCAACAAATATAAAAATACACTAAAAGGTATAAAATAATTATTATCTTATTTAGTTACAACTAAACGACGAAATATTAACACGAAATTACTTTTTAAAGTCGGTGCCAAACAAACTATACCTATAAGCGAGCATACCCTCCAAACGTACTAAGTAAGATCCGTCGAGTGCGATTCATAAAAGGTATATGTTTGGCACCAACTTCAAAAAGTAATTTCATGTTAATATTTCGTCGTTTAGTTGTAACTAAATAAGATAATAATTATTTTATACCTTTTAGTGTATTTTTATATTTGTTGCATTTAATTTTTTGAAGTCGGTTTTTATTTTTTTCTTAAAATTTTTATTTTTCTCTTTTTTAGTGATGTCATTAATAGTGATCATATCATCAGAACTTGACCAAATTAATATGACACCATCCCTAAGACACCCCCTTTCGGATAAAAAAAGAACCATCGAAATCGGTTCATAAACAAAGAGGTTAGGTCTAAACAAACCTAATAAAAAAGTTAATTTAGAATTCCGCGGAGTAAACTCGCGAGCAAATCCACTCAACGGAATTTTTAACAAATTATAAGGAAATTTGTTTTTCTAGTATATTTATACAAATATAGAAAATTATCAAATTAAATTAATCTAATAAAAAAGGTCTAATACCTATGAAAAGAGGAATCGGATTAGCCGAGAGCTTAAAGACCCTAGCCTTCTAAGCAGGAGTCCCAGGTTCGAGTCCGAGTCCCTGCATTGATATTTGACCGGCTATAATCTGATTCCTAGTCACCAATCCGTCTGGCAAGCGTGGTGACTTAATGCCAACCCCCTTTCATTTGATGGAAGAGGCCTATATTCAGCAGTGGATTGTCGCTAGCGACAGGCTGATGATGATGATGATGATGACCTATGAAAAAAAATCGAAAAAAAAAATGGGACCAATCGGAAGCTAGACTAGACCCAATGCAAAAAATTTTTTCAAAATCGGTTGACAATTGGCGGAGATATGAGGTAACATAGGCACAAAAAAAAAAAAAAAAAATTCAGTCGAATAGAGAACCTCCTCCTTTTTTGAAGTCGGTTAAAAATGAGACGCTCCCCGCCAGGGGCTAGATGACTGCCGGGCCTTCGGCCCGGCGTCAGCTAGTTTTCAATAATTTACAGACGATCATCTTCAAATTACGGGAATAAATATTTAAAACATCAAAAATTTGAGAATTTTCTTATAAAAATTATAAACAGTCCCGAACCTCCTTAAACTTGTGTGAACATGTTTCTTTTTTAATTTAATTTCTAATAGTGAACGGCTATCGGAAGTTTCTCTGTCTTATTATCTTATATACGAAATGTCGCCGTTGTTGATTCTCACATTGGTCTCAATTGAAAACAAATTTGTTCATATAATTAACAAGAGAGAGACAAACCTGTAAACAGGGAATGAAATATCAGGCAAAGAGAAAAGTGCACGTGACGAGCAGCCCGAAGAGTATTGAATCGAGACATATTGCGTTTCGCAATCAATTCATGAATGAATGAGAGCACAAGGTTGCCTTTTTAAGACTTTGCTGGTTGCACTCGTACTTCTTTATATACCGGGTGAGTTTTTTTTAACCGACTGAATTTTTTTTTTTTTGTGCATATGTTATCTCATATCTCCGCCAATTGTCAACCGATTTTGAAATTTTTTTTTGCATTGGGTTCAGTCTACCTTCCAATTGGTCCAATTTTTTTTTCATAGGTATTAGACCTTTTTTGTTAGGTTTGTTTAGGCCTAACTTCTTTGTTTATTAACCCATTTCGATGATTCTTTTTTTATTCGAAAGGGGGTGTCTTAGGGATGGTGTCATATTAATTTGGTCAAGTTCTGATGATATGATCACTATTAATGACATCACTAAAAAGAGAAAAATAAAAATAATTTTTAATAAAAAAATAAAAACCGACTTCAAAAAATTAAGTGCAACAAATATAAAAATACACTAAAAGGTATAAAATAATTATTATCTTATTTAGTTACAACTAAACGACGAAATATAAACATGAAATTACTTTTTGAAGTCGGTGCCAAACATATACCTTTTATGAATCGCACTCGACGGATCTTACTTAGTACGTTTGGCGGGTACGCTCGCTTATAGGTATAGTTTGTTTGGTACCGACTTCAAAAGTAATTTCATGTTAATATTTCGTCGTTTAGTTGTAACTATATAAGATAATAATTATTTTATACCTTTTAGTGTATTTTATTTGTTGCATTTAATTTTTGTTCTTAAAAATTATTATTTTTTTATCTTGAGACAATCTTATAACTCAAAAACTGTGCATTATATGGAAAAAAGTTTGTTTATATGGAGGTGGAAGCTAAACTACTCTATTGTTTGTCGAGGTAGAACAACCTTTCAAGGGTGTTTCATTGTCAAGTTCTGCTTTTTAAATAGAACCCTATATTTTTCTATACGTCTACTAAAACTACAAAAAAAAAACTGAACAGCTTTTATAAGAAGTATTTTTTATACGACATCAAATAAACAAAATATATGAATCAATTAGATCTCAAAAAAAATTCTTAATAATTATTTTTAACAATTAATTAACTTAATTATCAAATAATAATGATTAATAATTAATTATTAAATAAATAATTTAATAATTTTTCGACACTGTTCTGAGACATTCCAGAGTATATTGCAAGTCTGGATGAATTCCAGTTCCAATTTCCTTATTTTGGCCTGTTTCAGTTTCTTCCTAGTCTTTACATTTACTATTTTTTTTTCATAAACAGATTTTACAACACGATAAAATGAAGCTTGCGAGGGTGTATTCCTATCAGGAAAACGCTCGTCATCCATTTCAATGGCAGCCCCATAACACTTTTTCCACATTGACCGTATAAATTAAGACCATTTCAATTCTGTCTTCAACAAAAAATGCTCCATTTTTATTATAATAATACAATATAACTATCTACTGGATTGACACGAGAAATACAATTTTTTAAACCCAAGAAATTTAAATAGTTCTATTAAGTAGAAAATAATCTCTTAAATCTGAGTATAACCAAGTTTTAATATCATTATAAACACTTGTTTTCATTGTTGTGACTTTTTGATTTAATAATTATTTATTTAATCATTATTATTTGATAATTAAGTTAATTAATTGTTAAAAATGATTATTAAGAATTTTTTTTTGAGATCTGATTCATGTATTTTGTTTATTTGATGTCGTATAAAAAAATAATTCTTATGAAAGTTGCTCAGTTTTTTTTTTAGATTAAGTAGACGTATAGAAAAATATAGGGTTCTATTTAAAAAACAGAACTTGACCTCGAAATACCCTTGAAAGCTTGTTCTACCTCGACAAATAATAGCATACTTTAGTTTCCCCCTGGATATAACAAACGTTTATTTGAAACTTTTTTTGAGTTATAAGACTGTCTCAAGATAAAAAACTCACCCGGTATACCCTTGGGTCACCACAGGGGATAAGACGCATAGTGCGAAGAGAGAGTTTGAAATGTATATTTTCGTTGTAATATCTCGAAAAATATTACTTTTCGAAGGGTATTTGATACAAAGGGGGGACCCTTATCAACTTTATTGAAAATTTCAAAGGAAAAAAAAATAATAATTTTCAAAAAACTAAACTCATTTTAAATAGGAGTAGTATATTTTATGAAGAGTTTAAAATATATATTTTCGTTTGAATATCTCGAAAAAAATTACTTTTTGAAACCTCTCTATAATGATAATAATGTTAATGATAAAAATACACATTTTAAATAGAGATTTTACAATTTCTGGTTAAAAATAAGACTGGAATATAAAGTTATTTTAGAGGGTAAATAACATTTTTAATGGCCTTCAAATTCTCATTAAAGTTTTTTTTGGTTTTTTCCGCTCTTTTAAATAACGATAGAATAATAATTGTTTTTTTTTTGCCCTGGCTGACAATTTTGGAGGGTTTAAGTGTAAATTCCCAAACACCTCTGGCTTGACTCTATCTATGGAAGTACCTAAAGGCTAGGCAGTTCCGATACCCCCTCTAGTTTGAACCGACACGACAGGGGGTGAACAACACGTCTAGAGTCACCCAGAACGCAGAAGCTGCGGAAGAAGGGTTAATGAACCTCAAGCGCCTAAACTGGCTTCAATTCTAATTTGTTTAGAGTTTTCCCCCCTAGACGGGTAGCCGGTCAAGGCTGAAGAGTCCCATCCACCCTTTCCCTATTAGTCGCCTCTTACGACAAGCAGGGAGTACTGCGGGTCTATTCTACGCCCAAACCGCAGGGCTAATTGATTTAAAAAAATGTTTTCACTTCGTTTTTCTACTGTTTGTTTGTCTTTGGACGCATACTGTAAAACCCGCTGCACACGAGGTTTTTGGTTTTTGGAATGGGATCATTCTGTTTGCAATTTGTAGACCTGTGGGATCGAAATGACGTCACTGTTGGCTGTCTTTCTGGCTAGCTTGCTTGATTTAAAAGATAGGACATGTTCTATTTTCCGGCTTGGTCTTGGGATGATTTTGGGTGGGAGCAAGCAGAAAAAAAATTATTAAAACAAGATGGTGTTCAGCGGGCTTTGGTTGCAAAAAATCCAATCTAGGAAAAAGGTACGGTAAATGATGGTAAACACGAATTTCTATGAGTTTAATTAGTTGGTACAGCAGTGCAAAAGTTAAGGAACCCTTGACGCAGTAGGTATATGTTCTATTCATAAATACGCTACCAACTAAGAAATGATTGTCTTAAAAATTCCATACCTAATGGATTTAAAAGCTGTAAAAAAATGTATTTACAGATTTCTCGCCTATTTTAGTTATATAAATTTATAATTATCTCATTAATATATTAAATCACCTGCATTCGATTCGCAATTGAATCAAATATAGGAAACATACGATTATTTTAGTTATTTTTACTTTACCATACAAGGAAGGCAGGAATTTTTTATGGGGGGGGGGAGAATATATATAAGGTGCCCGATGTATATAAGATCTACTTGCTTTTATCTCCAAAGTGTGTCGCGATCGAAGCGGGGGGGGGGGGGGCCGGAGACGCCGCCCCCACACACATAGAACTTTATTTTCAATTTTAAAATTTTTTAAAAAATAAATGTTTTTTTTTTACAAATTTTTTTTGCCAGGCACGAGCCTCTATGGGAACGGCTGAAACTATTTCGATTAAAAAAATTGAGCGAAACCATGGCATTTCGCTCTACAAAAAAGCTCTAATAAGTGAATATCGAAAAAATTATATTTTTCGAGATAATAATTGTTTTGTCAAAATGTCTGTTAGTCTGTAAGTTAGTCTGTGCGTTACCAAATTTTTGTGGACGAGCTAACTCAAAAACTAGTTTGAATATCGAAATCAAATTTCACATGTAGTTTTGGTCCATTGAGATTAAGAGTTGATTAGATTTTGGTGCATATCGACGCAAAATTAAGGGGGATGGAGGGGGGGTTAAAAATTAAAAATCTAGGTCGTTTGAGCAAACTCAACCAAATTTTGTGAACATAATCAGTGGACCCCAGAAGTCTAAAAATGCAAAAACTAACCACCATAAAATGGGGGGGGAGGTTGTAGGGTCAAAAAATGAAAATCTTGGCCATTTACTAAACTCAACCAAATTTTGTATACATAATCAGTGGACCCCCAGAAGTCTAAAAATGCAAAAATTAACCCCCCGCCCCTACATGATTATAAATAATTTTATTAAATATTAATGTAAGTGAAGGGCCAAGGTTGTATGTTAAAGTCAAGTGGATGGCCACATCAGAACATGTCAGCTTATTAGTGCTTAGTTGTCTGCCTATTTTAAAGATTTTTAGTGCCTATAAATCCGAGCCCTACGTTATAACCTTCAGCTGTTTAAAACCCGCATCCACAGCTACCTTCCTCTCCTACCTAGCCCATAAAATCTCCTTTTTCACGATAGAGGGGCCAATTCAGATCTTAAGGGGCTGCATTCTCTTGCTAGTAACTCCTTCCTACATCAATTTCATTTAAAAAAAAAAGTTTATTATTCATACGCAAATGAAGAAATACATTTTTATTTTTATCAATTTTAATAAAAAAAAAAAAAATATTATTATCTACTTTCATTTTCTAGTTTTACTTATATGGTAGAAAGTTGAAACGAAACAACGCACATAATATATCCATTAGCATTATTATCGTTCAAACCATATTTAAATAGGTAATTTTCTATATATCATATTTCTATTTTTGATAAAAATACTTGTTTTTTGTTTTTGTTTTTTTTCAAGTCTATGGAATTATCTATTTGATATTTTAATATTGTCTATATATGTTAACATTTAAATGAAAGCGAAAGTTAAAACTTTTATCCGGTCACTGCCCTATTTTGGTGCACTTGGGACCAGTCTCGTTTTGATAGTGAACCAAGAGTTGAAATAAAAATTTTTAAGAAAAAAATAAAAACCGACTTCAAAAAATTAAATGCAACAAATATAAAATACACTAAAAGGTATAAAATAATTATTATCTTATTTAGTTACAACTAAACGACGAAATATTAACATGAAATTACTTTTTGAAGTCGGTGCCAAACATATACTTTTTATGAATCGCACTCGACGGATCTTACTTAGTACGTTTGGCGGGTACGCTCGCTTATAGGTATAGTTTGTTTGGCACCGACTTCAAAAAGTAATTTCGTGTTAATATTTCGTCGTTTAGTTGTAACTAAATAAGATAATAATTATTTTATACCTTTTAGTGGATTTTATTTGTTGTATTTAATTTTTGAATTCGGTTTTTATTTTTTCTTAAAATTTTTTATTTTTCTCTTTTTAGTGATGTTATTAATAGTGATCATATCATCAGAACTTGACCAAATTAATATGACACCATCCCTAAGACACCCCCTTTCGGATAAAAAAAGAACCATCGAAATCGGTTCATAAACAAAGTGGTTAGGTCTAAACAAACCTAATAAAAAAGGTCTAATACCTATGAAAAAATCGAAAAAAAAATGGGACCAATCGGAAGCTAGACTGGACCCAATGCAAAAAAAATTTCAAAATCGGTTGACAATTGGCGGAGATATGAGGTAACATAGGCACAAAAAAAAAAAAAAAAAAATTCAATCGAATAGAGAACCTCCTCCTTTTTTGAAGTCGGTTAAAAAATTCAGTCGAATAGAGAACCTCCTCCTTTTTTGAAGTCGGTTAAAAAAGATACATGACCCAGTCGGGTATGATCCGACATCTTCTGCGTTAAGCCCGCAAATGCCTTCTCCATTTAGGCGATGGATCCCCCGACTAGATCCTATAATCAAATCTTATATATATATTCAACTCTCTAGTTCAATCGCGTTTTTCTTCTATTTTCCTAATAGTATGGTTGTTATAAATTTACTACAATTCTCATCTGTCTGATTCTTTGGGGAATCGAAACAGTTTTTTTTAAGTTTTAACTTTCGCTTTCATTTAAATGTTAACACATAAAAATTCTAAATAAAATTTATTATTGAAAAACTGAACAAAATTCATCTGTTTCGATTCATAGAGCAACTGAAAGTAGACGGACAGATAATCCCCAATAAAAATACGACAAAGAAAGGCTTGTCTGTTTAAAGAGTAGAAACATATTTTTTTGTGATAAATTTTGATTAAAGGTTTTTAATTTTTTGATTGTTCAAGTGTGTAAAAGTTCAAGATTCTTGAGCAATTGGGGCATGATCCAACAATGTATTATAGTTTAAATAAAAAGGATTAAAGGATGTTTCGTCGCGTAGTGGAATTGTCTTTTGACAAAGAGTGATAGAATGAGCCACTGAGGAAGTCGAAATTAATCGACGAAACGTCTGGCCCATTCAATAAAAACTCTGTTTTTATTTTTGTCCAATTCCCTGCTATTCCTGTTAATTAATGCTTATTATGGATACGAGTGATTTACCATTATTTTTTATTTTTCCTTTTTTTCATACCTTGAATTTAAAAAAAAAACATAATTAGCGCAGTTGGTTAGCGCAGCCTCGGCTAAAGAGGAAAACGCAGGTTCGAATCCTGCAGATGCTAAATTTCATTTTTCCTTTTCAAAACAAAAATAATGAAATGATTTATGAACTGCAAAAAATTCGCAGGCTGAATCATGGAAATTATTCAAATTTACACGGTTCAATTAATTTAATTAATTTCAAAATAATTAGCAAGTATATAAGTATTTAGAGTTTAAAGTAAGGTTGATACATAATTTCAAGTTTCTAGCACAAATAATTTCGTGGAAATTGTTATATCTTAAAATGGAATCATGTACATGTTTAGGATTTCATTCTTTGTTTTACCATTATAAATAAAAATTGATTAGTGAGTATATTTCCGTGTTTTAAAAGTAACATTCAAGTCAATTTTCAAGTTTCTGAATTCTTAATGAAAAATAAGGAATCGTATTTGGATTTTATATAGGTACGAGCAATACCTGGCGTGCCTACGGCACCGCTCGGCCCTCCGGGCTGGTGGCCCTGGCGGGCAGCGTCTCGAGATGTGATTATTAGCTGTCCGTAATTATATGTTTTGAAAAAATATTTTTTTGAATAATGAATATTGATCAAAGAAAGATGAAAAAATATCATTAAATGCTTTATAAATACTTTATTAAAGCATGCAACCATTTCTCTCGAAATTCCCGATCGGTTGGAAACCTATTTCTTTTTTACTAATACATTTCAATATTTAAATTTATCTAAAAAATGTCTCTAAATTAATTATATATAATAATTTTAAAATTAATTTATCTACTAAAATTTCAAATGACCCGCGCAGTAATAAATTAAGAATTAATCTCATTATCCCATTAAATCATATCTCATTAAAACTTATATTATAAATTAAATATATATAATATATATATTTTAAAATTAATTTGTCTACTAAAATTTTAAGAATTTATATTTTTCTTAAATTCAAAAAAAAAAATTAATTTTCGCGGTATGAATTATTTCCAAAAAATTAAATTTATATTAATATATTTAAAATTAATAAATTTGTCTACTAAAATTTCAAATGAGACACGCCGTAAATCTAATATTCTAAGCTATATAGAGGAATATATTAATATATAGAGATATTAAAGATATAATGTATATAGAGAATAGAGATGTTTTATTTGAAAAATTTGACAATCTAGCAACTGTCATTGAATATTAGTTGCTTTTTCTCCCACATGTTCACCTGACAGCGCCACGGGTACTGTCTGACAAGGGCTTTTATATATAAGATAATATATCTTATAGAGGGTTTTCGAAAAAGAATATTAAATTGAAAGTTTTTGCCGAGAGTAGCAGAATTTTTATATGTTGAAGGAGACAACTCAAAGAGTAAGTGTCTTTTGCTGGAATTATAAATTTATTTATTTATAACGAGACTATAGTTTCGTTATAAATGAAAAGTAAAATTTACAATTCCAGCAGAAGACACACTCTTTTATTGTCTCCTTCGATGTTTTATTTGAAAAAATTTGACAATCTAGCAACTGTCATTGAATATTAGTTGCATTTTCTCCACATGTATTCACATGACAGCGCCACGGGTACTCGCTCCGACTAGGGCTTTTATATATAAGATAATATATCTTATAGAGGGTTTTCGAAAAGCATATTAAATTGAAAGTTTTTGCCGAGAGTAGCAAGAATTTTTAGAGGTTGAAGGCGACAATGATAGAGTGTGTCTTCTGCCGGAATCATAAATTTTATTTATTTATAACGAGACTATAGTTTCGTTATAAATAAATAAAATTTATAATTCCAGCAGAAGACACACTCTTTTATTGTCTCCTTCGATGTTTTATTTGAAAAATTTGACAATCTAGCAACTGTCATTGAATATTAGTTGCTTTTTCTCCCACATGTTCACATGACAGCGCCACGGGTACTGTCTGACAAGGGCTTTTATATATAAGATAATATATCTTATAGAGGGTTTTTCGAAAAAGAATATTTAAATTGAAAGTTTCTGCCGAGAGTACGCAGGATTTTTATATGTTGAAGGAGACAATAAAAGAGTGTGTCTTCTGCTGGAATTATAAATTTTATTTATTTATAACGAGACTATAGTTTCGGGGTTATAAATAAATAAAAATCTATGAATTCCAGCAGAGAAGACACACTCTTTTTTATTGTCTCCTTCGATGTTTTATTTGAAAAATTTGACAATCTAGCAACTGTCATTGAATATTAGTTGCTTTTTCTCCCACATGTTCACATGACAGCGCCACGGGTACTGTCTGACAAGGGCTTTTATATATAAGATAATATATCTTATAGAGGGTTTTCGAAAAAGAATATTAAATTGAAAGTTTTTGCCGAGAGTAGCAGAATTTTTATATGTTGAAGGAGACAATAAAAGAGTGTGTCTTTTGCTGGAATTATAAATTTTATTTATTTATAACGAGACTATAGTTTCGAGGGCTTTGCCCTCTTCATCAGTCTATTACAATGTATTCACAGGAATTAATTTATGAATGAAAGCTTAACATCTTTCATGTGGTTAGGTTAAGAAATTATACAGGGTGCGCAAGTGCAGTTCTTTTGTTTTTTAAACAGATTATACAACACAATAAAATGAAGCTTGTGAGGGTGTATCTCTATCAGGGAAACGCTCGGCATTCATTTCAATGGCAGCCCCATAACACTTCTTCCACATTCACCGCATAAATTAAAACCATTTTAATTCTGTCTTCAACAAAAAAAAAATGCTCCATTTTTATTATGGTAATACAATATAACTATCTACTGGATTGACACGAGAAATAAACTTTTTTAAACTCAAGAATTTTAAATAGTTCTATTAAGTAGAAAATAATCTCTTAAATCTGAGTATAACGAAGTTTTAATATCATTATAAAAACTTATTTTCATTGTTGTGACTTTTCGATTTAATAATTATTTATTTAATCATTATTATTTGATAATTAAGTTAAATAATTGTTAAAAATAATTATTAAGATTTTTTTTGAGATCTAATTGATTCATGTATTTTGTTTATTTGATGTCGTATAAAATAAACTGCAACCGATCGTTGCTAAACTTTATCCAAAGTCATTTGAAATATCAATATTTTTATTCCTTTATTATTAATCATATATCACTGCCTATTTGCGGTCCATGTTTAAAATAAAATAATAAAGAATTTAAATAAACTGCAACCGATCGTTGCTAAACTTTATCCAAATTCATTTGAAATATTAATATGTTTATTCCTTTATTATTAATCAGATATATCATTTGCAGTTCAAGTTGACTTTAATTCAAAAATAATGATCGATTCTCATTTAACAGTCGAGGAATAACAATTCTATATTGGATTTTTGACGTTTCGGTTATTATTGGTAACCATTTGCTGAAGACATGGAGGAATCGACTTAAAATCAAAAATAACGATCGATTCTTAACTACTACTAGAGGAATAACCTTATTGCATTCCATTTTTGATGTTTTGACTATTAATGGCAAACTCTACTGAAAACTTGGAAGAATCGACTTAAAAATCAAAAAGACTAAATTCATTTTTGATAAACAACTCAAGCTTGAGAACGTTTTTTCTGTTTGGCTATAGCAAGACAAAGTATTAAATCGGCTAGCAGTTGTAAATTCGCTGAACGACCACATTCAACTAAAATGTCGCTCATCAATCGACTGTAGAAACAAAGTTCGCTGTTTAGTTTTTCTTATTTTTTATTTTACCATACTTAATATGATAAAGTATTAGTTATTTTTTTAATTTTGACCCGAAAATTGAAAAAATATTTAATTTTTGAAGCGTTAAACAAATATCTACTGTTTATTGAAAATCCACATAGGTTATATATATATAAATATAAAATACCCCATTTTATATTTAAGCGCCACTAACTAGGGACAGCTAATAAGTTAAGTTGCCAACACTGTTCTAAGCTTAACTGTCATCTAATTCACGTTTAAGGGAATCAAAACATTAATATAATTAATAATAGTAATTAAATAATATTAATTGAAGATATATTGTTAAAGTGTAATTTATACATTTATTTTATATTTTATCATCCATCCCGAAGAAACTACATTTAATCAATTCTATATGTTTTAGGTAAGAATTGATTATAACCTGTATATAATAACTTAATTATTCAATTGTATATTTAATGTAAATAAAATCTATATGTTTTAGCAATCAATTAAAGTAGTCCTTTTAATCACTGACTTACATATATATATATATATATAGGTTTCTATTTAAAAAAACAAAAGTTGACCTTGAAATACCCTTACAATTCCCCTTGAACATAAGTTTCACTTAGCCCCCTCCCCCACCCCTTCGCAACGTTCTACAAATTAATTTCAAAAATGCAACAGGTATATCTAGGAATATAATCATATTTAAAATCTCTAAATTTTTTATCATAATAATTTGTGCAAATTTCTATCCCAACAACTATTTAATTTAGAAAAAAATAAGCACTTAGCCATTGTATTTATTATCTTGTTATACTACTACAATTCAATTGACGTCCGAAAATTTCCCTTATATTTTCAGTCGAATATAAATACTTCAAATTTCATATAAAATATATTATTGTTTGCATGGATTTTAGTTATGAAAATTAAACAAGAATTTTGTATTTTATTTTTGTAAAATCAATACCAAAAGTGAAATTATAATTGCAATAGTAGCTATATGTTATAATATATGCGTTTTCGATAATGTGTATTATTATTAATAGGAAAATGTGTATGTAAAATTATGCAAACGAAATTATTATATATGATTATGTCTCGATATATAATTTATACAGAGACATAGACAGCTGTTTAGCGAGAACAGGGGGCACCACGAGAAGGCAGCTGTCGCCACCCCCACATGGATAGATAAATAAATAATAATTAAACGGAGATCGTTAATATAATTTTGATCGCAAATTACAAAATATACTAATAGAGTGATACTTTTAAATATTTCCTTTATTTACAAATGTATAAATCACTTGGAAATACAATTTGAAATTTTAAAGTCGAAAATAATGAAAATTTCAAGCCTAGACGTGTTTTGGAACAAATAGGAGACATTGTATTTGTACCAAAATACGTCTACACTTGAGATAAGTAATTGTTAAAAGACCTTTTCCGAATCAAATACCAGTACAATGTCTCCAATACTGCAATTTGTTTCGAATCAAAGTCTTAAAACATTAGAAATTTTGTATAAAAATTTTGTCAAGTATTTGTATTTAAGACACAAATATAAAAAATTTGTAGATCTGAATATGATGAGAGAAAGTTCGTTATTGACTCATGCATTAAATCAGAAACAGAAAAATAATTAGATTGAAGTTTAGAGGCGATTATTTTTAAAAGTGAATTATTTTGAAGGTTATTTTTTTTTAACCGAAATTGAAATTATATTATCTATCCATGTGAAATAATTTTATTAGACTGAAAATATAAAGGCGATATTGTTTCAAACCAATATCTCATATTTAATTTAGAAAAAAGTAATAATTTTAATTTTTTTATTTATTTCTACTTAATCATTTAATTTTAATGTTAGTATTAGTAGGACGAGCACCTACCTAGAAAAAGAAAAAAATTATATTAGCAAAATTATATAGTGAAATTATGAGATTTTTTATAGAAATATTCCAATAAAATTATATTTATTTATTTTATTTGATCGTTTTTTTGAAAAATTCGAAAAAGAATTGAAAAATTTAGAGTATTTCTTAATTATTTAAATATAAGAATAGAGTATTATAAAGATATGTTACCTTAACAACCAAAGACTCATGCCTGGACCTGGAATACTCTGACCCCACAGGAACACTCTTCTTACACTCGCGCACAATTAAAAATATACTCGCGAAACATTTCGATTTCGGAGGAATAAGGATTTGTGAAAACAAGGATTGAATTTGGATAGGATATGGGAAAGGATATAAGCTCACGTGGGCAGGGACGCCAGCCCCTGAAGTAGATCTGTACATCTTTATTTTTAAGAATAAAGAAGTACACATCTACCCGTTACCCTAAGATAAAGTATTTGATTTTCCATAAATGAAGAAAATCTAAAACTTACTCTAAATGTTAATATTAGTAGGACGAGCACCTACCTGAAATAAGAAAAAAAAATATTATTAGTAAAATAATATAGATAATTTCAAGTATTTTTATATAAACATTCTAAAGAAAATTATATTTAATATATTATTTATTTAATTTGAAATTTTTTTTAAAAAATCGAAAAATTTATTTTAAAAATTGAGAGAATTTCTTACTTATATATGAATAGAATATTATAAAGATATTTTACCTTTGCAGAAGAGATAAAGTCTCCTGCTTGGACCTGGAATACTCTGGCCTTACAGGAACACACTTTTCACTCCCGCACAAGTAAAAATATATTCGCGAAACACTTCGAAGGAATATGGATTTGTGAAAACACGGAATGAAGTTGGATAGGATTAGGGAAAAGATATAAGCTCACGTGGGCAGGTACGCCAGCCCCTGAAGTAGGTCTGTACATCTTTATTTATAAGAATAAAGAAGTACACAACTACCTGTTACCCAAAGATAAAGTATTTGATTTTCCATAAATGAAGAAAATCTAATACTTACTCTAAATGTTAATATTAGTAGGATGAGCACCTACCTGAAATAAGAAAAAAATATTATTAGTAAAAACATATAGGGAAGTGAAAGTAGTTTTTATTCAAATATTCTAAAGAAAATTATATTTAAGATATTATTTATTAAATTTGAAATTTTTTTTTAAAAAATCGAAAAAAATTACTTGAAAAATTTTGAGTATTTCTTACTTATATATGAATAGAGTATTATAAAGTTATCTTACCTTTACAGAGAAAGTCTCCTGCTTGGACCTGGAATACTCTGGCCACAAATGTTAATATTAGTAGGACGAGCACCTACCTGAAAAAGAAAAAATATTATTAGTAAAAACATATAGGGAAGTGAAAGTATTTTTTTAAAAAATATTCGGAATAAAATTATATTAAATATATTATTTATATAATGGTTTTTTATTTTTTAAAAATTATAAAAAAAGTACTTGAAAAATTTATAGTAATTCTTACTTATATAATTATAAGAATAGAGTATTATAAAGATATGTTACCTTTACAGCCAATGTCTCGTGTCTGAACCTGGAATACTGTGACCCCACAGGAACGGAACACACTTACGTACACTCCCGCACAAGTAAATATATACTCGCGAAACACTTCGAAGGAATAAGTAATTGTGAAAACACGGATAGAAAACAGTTGGTTAGGATTAGGGATAGGACATGATTCTCTTAATATTTGGGCAGGGATGTCAGCCCCTGAAGTGGATCTGTATATCTTTATCTATAAGAACAATAGAAGTACCTACCTACCCGTTACCCAGATATTAATATTTTATTCACGTTCGCAAATTTAATAAATAAATTTATATTTAATGGCTTCTTGGATTCTATCCAGTTAATTAATATAAGGGATGAAGAGTTGTTTATTAGTGAGGTTTGGAGTCAGTTGAGAGGGTGGATGAAGGTGGAGAGGCTGACTGACACATACTGACCATCTCCCTGTCTCTCTCCCCTTATATAGCCTCGCAACAGGGAACCATTGTCCCTATCTCCCCCCTCATTTACCCCTCCCTATCTCCCCCTCCTTATATACCCCTCACTGTCCCTATCTATCTCACTAAATTTTCACTTACCTCTACCAATTTTTTAGCCGTGTTTACTGAATACCATTCGACTTCCACTCGCCTCTAACGATGAACTCAAAGCAAAATTCAAAATTGGTTACCAAGAGTACTGGCCTCAAAAAACAATACCACTTTTCTACCCTGGATTGTCGGCAATATAACTAAAGTTTTTAATTGAATTTCATTCGTCTTATATGTCTGAGCGTGGACTCAGTGCGTAGATTTATGTTTATCTTATTATTTTTTATTTCTTATAGTGACCATGCGTCACGACTTTAGCGCCAACTCGCGACGAAAATGTAATCTTCGATGGATGATTTATTAAACGTTCAATACAAAGGGACTCGCTGACGCCCCTCTAGGCTCTGTGAACTTGTTTACCTATGATAGGTATACCTATACTATAGTACAAATATTTACCCCAATTCTTTCAATTCTTTCACGTGGATTCCTCCATGTCTTCAGCAATGGTTACCAATAAAAACCGAAACGTCAAAAATCCAATATAGAATGGTTATTCCTCAAGTACTAGATGAGAATCAATCGCTATTTTGGATTTTAATCCGATTCCTCTATCTCTTCAGCAAAGGTAACGGATAAGAAAACAACGCAGTTGCTATGGTTACTTATAAAATTTCCTCCCAAATTTTTAGCATTTCACAGAGAGAAGTCTATCTATTCTTACTTAAGCAAGGTTAAATGAGCTATATTAAAACCTTTTATGTCCTTATCAATATTTTTATTTTAAAACTGGGAGACAGTTTCGGCCGACACTCTCAAGCCATCATCAGTCTAAAAAGTACAAATACATAAACTTTACAATTGCAAATACAATCAAGAAACAAATATATATAAAGATCAGTCCACTCACCCTCAGTTTTCAATAGTACATTGGTAATATTATTTTTATTTTTACATTTTCTTTGCAATTCAGCAAAATTCCAACATCTGTTGTTATAGATGAGAGTAACAAATGCAATTCTATAAAATTGAAAAATATATAAAGACATTTTTTCTTTTTCTTTGTCATATTATTTAAAATTAGGTTCATTATTTGAAATGCTCTCTCACCTTGATTACCAATCACACACTTGTTTTTATTATAGCACAAAATTTTTTTAAAATACAATTGTAACATTCAATTATTTACATTCACAATATTCTCCCGTATCAAATTTTAGGACAAATTATAATTTTTCACTCTTTGATCAATTCAATTTCATTCTATATAAAACTTTTCTATTTTTAATATAAAAATAAAAATAGTGTATGACGTTATACCAGCTGCCAACACAATTAAATTAAAACCCCAGTCTTCAAAATCAAAAAATTCATACAAAACAAGATATACAACATTAATAATTTTCAACAAAGGTACTATAATTATACAGTTTCCATCAAACAGTAGAGAGCAAAACCTCAGGAAAAGTCAACACACTACACCGCTCCCAAAAAATCACACTCAGGAAACAACCAACTTATTCTCTTACAGGAACATATACAATTCAGCTTATTAGTTTGCTTATTAG
>JALMQS010000561.1:0-60426 GCA_024734495.1 Forficula auricularia
TGATATTCCTGTTACAAATTTATTATGGATGCGAATGATATTTGACACTATTTATGAATGTTCACAATTTTAGTCAAGAAATATTGTGTGGGTCGCGATCCCCGGGGGTCGCGAAGTCTCAGAAAAAAATAGAAAAAAATTTTTTTTAATATATTTTTTAAATTCTCTAAGACCTCCTGATCCCAAATATACTAAAATTTCTATAATTTGGATATTTCAATTTGTTTGTCAAAATCAGAAATCTAATCTTAATATAAATAATATTGAACATAAAATTGAAAAGTTTTTGTTTTGCCGAGAAGTAGCAGAGTTGTTGATTCACAAAGAGAAACAAGGAGGTTGTCCTCTGCTTGATGCAAATAAACATATACACATATATATCAAGATGATATATCTGTATATATATTATTTATTTGTTTGAGACTATAGTTTCGAAGACTTGGTCTTCATCATCAGTCTTTCTTCAATTATAAATGTTTTTCATGGAGTCAATATCATATGGATATTGAAAACTTGGTGTTCCTTCGTCACTGGAATGCTAGAAACCAACAAAGACATTCTCTCCGGGCTCACACTCAAATATAACCATATGTTTCCCTTTCTAAGGAGAAAGGAGAAAGGGAAACATATGGTTATATTTGAGTGTGAGCCCGGAGAGAATGTCTTTGTTGGTTTCTAGCATTCCAGTGACGAAGGAACACCAAGTTTTCAATATCCATATGATATTGACTCCATGAAAAACATTTATAATTGAAGAAAGACTGATGATGAAGACCAAGTCTTCGAAACTATAGTCTCAAACAAATAAATAATATATATACAGATATATCATCTTGATATATATGTGTATATGTTTATTTGCATCAAGCAGAGGACAACCTCTTTGTTTCTCTTTGTGATTGAACATAAAGTTAAATCTTTTAAAAAATCTGATGGATTGACTAGCTTAGTCAAATATATAAAACTATTGGTCGGCATCCATTTGCGAGTTTTGTTAAAATATGATTCTAATAAAATAAAGTTGATATATTTATTCCTCTGTGTGCTAAAGTTAAGAATTCCCTCGATAGGGTCTATAAGGGGGTTGCGACGCCTCAGTAAAATAAGAAAAAATTTTTTTTTTAATATATTCCACACGTAGTTTTGGTCCATTGAGATAAAGAGCTGATTAGATTTTGGTAAATATCGACCCAAAATTAAGAGGGTGGAGGGGGTTAAAAATTAAAAATCTAGGCCATTTGAGCAAACTCAACCAAATTTTGTATACATAATCAGTGGGACCCGAGAAATCTAAAAATGCAAAAACTAACCGCCCAAAATGGGGAGGGAGTGTAGGGTCAAAAAATGAAAATCTTAGCCATTTACCAAACTCAACCAAATTTTGTATACATAATCAGTGGGCCCCCATTAGTCTAAAAATGCAAAAACTAACTCCCCTCCCCTACATGATTATAAATAGTTTTATTAAATATTAAATATAAGTGAGGGTCCAGGTTGTATGGTCAAGTCAAGTGGATGGCCACATCAGAACACGTCAGCTTATTTTTGCTTATTTTGTTGAAAAATATCTTGAACATTGAGAAAAATCATTTTCGACCATGATTTTTCTTCTGTCTCTGTCTTTGTTTCTGGATTGAGAAACCCACGATAAGGCAAGAACGAAATCCCTAGTCTTTTTGAAAATTGATTTATACTATATTAAAATCCTCTATTAAGTATATAAATAACATTCCAGTAAAAATATTTTTATTGAAAAAAGGATTGATATCTCTTTAAGAAAATATAGACATATTCATTCATTCATAAATCACAAATCAGAAGATATTGCCAATAAAATTTCTCAAAGAAGACCTTTGAAAGGCATAATCGTAATAATTCATTTCGCTCTTCCACTTCAAAAATCAATGCAATCAATGTGAATAAGTGCACTCCAGAACTAAGATAACAAATTCATTAAATTCTTTCTTAATCTCTATTATATCATTCATGTCAATCAGATTTTTCAGAAAAAAACTAAACAAAAAAAAATACGTAAATTAATGTATTGAATAAACAACCAGCAGTACTATTCCAGCAGGTATTGATTATTTTCTTCCTGTTTTTTTGTTAATACTAAGTTTAATCACCATTTAAATATTATTTTTATAAAAGGAAAAGTAATCTTTTTATATATTATTTATTGTATTTTACTTAAATTTATCCCGAAAAATCTAATGCAATTTGAATTTTCGAATAAAATAAATATATTTGTATTAATTATACAATTTAATATCATTTATTAATTATCTATTTATTATATAGGTATATTATTGAAAAATCAATCTTCGCTAGGAATTGGTTCATTGGATTTTTAGAATTGCCAGCCTGAATAAACCACAAAAGTTTGAATTGAGAATTGAATTTTATTAAGGTAGTTCTTTCACAAATCCAAAAATTCAAGAAGTTTTTGAAACTTGGAATATAACTCATTAAAAGCATAATACACATACTGTTAAAATTTGAAGACGATTTACCACACCAAACATGAAATAATTGCAATTAAAAATGATATTTTTAACATAGGGTAGATAGGGAAAGGGTGGGGATATGATGATTATTTTATTTTTTTTCATTGAAGGACTTTCCCCATCTTGATGAAAAACTAATATTTGTTAGAATAATTTATTCGGAGTAACTTAAAAAAAAATTGAAATTATTTACCACGTAGTTTTGATAAAAAACAAAAAAAAACTATTTGGGCGATTATTTTTAGTGGAGGGGATATAAGCACAATGGCTTGGAAACGATCCGGCAAGTATGTGTGTATCTATATAGAGATTTCGTAGTGTGAGTGAACAGTCACTTTAAAAAAAAATACCCTAAAATTTTAGTTCGGTTCGTATTTATAGAGTGTTTACGAGGCTAAAACTTTTTGTGTGGATTGTCGCGAAAGAACCTCCTTAAGTTTCATTTATTTTAGGAATTGCTCAAATTAAGGAAGAAATGGAGCAAATAAGTATTTTTCAAATTACTATAGCTCTTTATTAATAATCAAGGCATTGGACAAACAATTAAGGAGGTCCTTTCGCTCCAGTTGAGTCAAAAGAAGTGTAGAATCTAATATTTAATCAAATAAGTTAAAATACAAATTAAAAATAATAGAATTAAAAAATAAATAGTATGGTATGAAAGCCGTAAATTTTTCAAATAAAAACAATTATAAAAAAAATAATTAAATATAAAAGTTAGTTTGATTTATTCAAATCAGCTGATAATAACTCTTGTATGATTTGGCAATGCGTTGTATTTCTACTGTTTATGTTTACATCTAAACATAGCATTTATGTGATTTTAAAGTAAATATATCAGTAAATTCGACGGTCAATCATATATTTTATTGCAAAAAAAGAAACGTGCATTTTTCAAAAAGCTAATTTTCAGTTTATTTTAACTTTATCTATTCAACTAATAGTAGTATAATTCAAGAGAAAGTGTCAAGAATTTAATTTTCCACAAGACTCTGAGAAAATGTTTACATTTTCAAAAATTTCCTCGCTAATGTGTGATTGAAACTTCACCAAAGCATAGATAGAGAGTTAAACAATTATAAAAAATTAAATTATAGTTATAATCTAATACTTTTTATTTAACATTGGCGGCAAAAGGACCTCCTTAACTGTACTGGGTCATAATGTTGTAACCAGATCATAGCATAAATTCTAATGATAAACATAAAATTTCCCGTCCTTATGTAAGAGACAGTCAAACCAACTCATTTGGCAATTCATTAGTTCCTATAACTTATTAGGGAGGATATAATGCCACAATCTTAGCCGCCTCAACAATTTTGACCCTTAAATATTTCTATTTAGATCAGGGCTGTCCAATCCGTGGCCCGCGGGCTCGGATGCGGCCCAACACTGCAATGAGTGTGGCCCAACATAAACTTGCTTAAAACATTGAGATTTATATGTAGAGATATATTTATTCCCCTTTTCGAAAAATGAATGTACATTTGTACAATACGTGAAGCTTTTTTCAAGTTTAAAATTCACTAAAAGTTCAACTATATAAGATAAAAAAATATTGAAGTTTCGAATATTTAAAAATTCTTCTTCTTCTCATATAATATATATCGCCCAATATAAAGTCATAAAATCACTACTTAAAAACACACAACAATTTGGCTCTGATAATTTTTTTCTCTAAAATAAGAAATATGAAAATCTACTGTAAAGTTTTCGAAAAATAAAAGTGATAATTTTAAATTTTGAATATGGAACTAGATTTCAAGATTTCCGAAAAAATAATCATAATTTTGGTCTATTTTCGACTCAATTTTCATTAGAAATACATTTTCTACTAGTAAACTTTCTGATTGAATTTTCTAGAACAATTAGATACCTATCTGAAAGAAAAAAATTCAATCGAATAGAGAACCTCCTCCTTTTTTGAAGTCGGTTAAAAATTGAATATTGTCTCTTTATTAGAATTTTAAATGAATTATCTAGCAAGGAAAAAATATAAACAATAATACATGATATCACTTTTTGTAAGTATATAGGTATGTATTTACATATACGAGTAGCGGAGAAGCTATTTTTAACCGACTTCAAAAAAGGAGGAGGTTCTCTATTCGACTGAATTTTTTTTTTTTTTTTTTTGTGGCCTATGTTACCTCATATCTCCGCCAATTGTCAACCGATTTTGAAAATTTTTTTTGCATTGGGTCCAGTCTAGCTTCCGATTGGTCCCATTATTTTTTCGATTTTTTTCCATAGGTATTAGACCTTTTTTATTAGGTTTGTTTAGACCTAACCTCTTTGTTTATGAACCGATTTCGATGGTTCTTTTTTTATCCGAAAGGGGTGTCTTAGGGATGGTGTCATATTAATTTGGTCAAGTTCTGATGATATAATCACTATTAATAACATCACTAAAAAGAGAAATAAAAATTTTTTAAGAAAAAATAAAAACCGACTTCAAAAAATTAAGTGCAACAAATATAAAAATACACTAAAAGGTATAAAATAATTATTATCTTATTTAGTTACAACTAAACGACGAAATATTAACACGAAATTACTTTTAAAGTCGGTGCCAAACAAACTATACCTATAAGCGAGCGTACCCGCCAAACGTACTAAGTAAGATCCGTCGAGTGCGATTCATAAAAGGTATATGTTTGGCACCAACTTCAAAAAGTAATTTCGTGTTAATATTTCGTCGTTTAGTTGTAACTAAATAAGATAATAATTATTTTATACCTTTAGTGTATTTTTATATTTGTTGCACTTAATTTTTTGAAGTCGGTTTTTATTTTTTCTTAAAAATTTTTCTTTTTTCTTTTAGTGATGTTATTAATAGTGATTATATCATCAGAACTTGACCAAATTAATATGACACCATCCCTAAGACACCCCTTTCGGATAAAAAAGAACCATCGAAATCGGTTCATAAACAAAGAGGTTAGGTCTAAACAAACCTAAACAAACCTAATAAAAAAGGTCTAATACCTATGAAAAAAAATCGAAAAAAAATGGGACCAATCGGAAGCTAGACTGGACCCAATGCAAAAAAAATTTTCAAAATCGGTTGACAATTGGCGGAGATATGAGGTAACATAGGCAAAAAAAAAAAAAAAAAAAAAAAAAAAAAAATTCAATCGAATAGAGAACCTCCTCCTTTTTTGAAGTCGGTTAAAAAAGAAAAACCGACTTCAAAAAATTAAATGCAATAAATAAAATACACTAAAAGGTATAAAATAATTATTATCTTATTTAGTTACAACTAAACGACGAAATATTAACACGAAATTACTTTTTGAAGTTGGTGCCAAACATATACCTTTTATGAATCGCACTCGACGGATCTTACTTAGTACGTTTGGCGGGTACGCTCGCTTATAGGTATAGTTTGTTTGGTACCGACTTCAAAAAGTAATTTCATGTTAATATTTCGTCGTTTAGTTGTAACTAAATAAGATAATAATTATTTTATACCTTTTAGTGTATTTTATTTGTTGTATTTAATTTTTTGAAGTCGGTTTTTATTTTTTTCTTAAAAATTATTTTTTCTAGTATACAATTTACGAAAATTAAAATTAGAAGTTCACTATGAGCTAAAAAATAATAAAGTTCCTATTTCTACATTATTAACTATCTTTTTTGAATAATAAATATCAATAGAATTATAATATTTTATCCGCGACCCGAGACAATGTTTTTCCTCAAATGTGGCCCGTGTAAGCCAAAAGGTTGGACATCCCTGATTTAGATATTGTAATACCTATATATATATTATGTCGTTCTATAATGTCAAAGTGAATTGGACTATTTTGGATTCATATAAGGAAAAAAATAAATATTAGTATTATTATTTCTAATAAATCACGGAGTGATTTCAAAAGGAAGATTTCAATGTATCATAAATAAACAAAACACTCAATAAAATCGAACCGATAAACCTATATTTTTTTTGAGAATTTGATTAATTTGCATCGAGGGGTGAACCGCGATTGGAATTAGGTGTACACTTCTTTGGAATTATGTGGAATTCATTAGATAATACCCCTTCATCTATTGTCTTTTCCTTGGAAATAAAAGTAGTGGAAGCAGGTGTCAGGTCGCGGTTCACCCCTCGATTTGCATTATCTATAATCCCAAGTGATTCTTCTCCATTTCAAAAGACAATTTAATTTACCGAACTTTGTACCCAATGGACTGCTTGATTTTCGTTTTGTATGTTTTACTAATATCTCGAAAAATCTAAATAATTTTCTCCTCTTTAAACCATAATCATTTTCTTCTTTTAATATTGAATATTTTTTTTAAATTATGAAGCTTTCTTATAGCTTATCCAAATGTTTTATTTGAACCATTTGGAAAAAAATAAGATGATCGTGCTCTTTTCTTAATTTCGTTTCTCGACATTTCTTAGCCTCGTTATTTACAGCTGTTGTCGTAAATGTACCTAAGCTGTAAGCTCTAGTCCCGCGTTAAAACAAGTATATAGAAATAGAGCACAATATATGTCAACAAAAGGAACATAAACATCTTTAACTCTCTTCTTAATGGATGCAACAAAAGAGGGTTAAGAGTAGAGAAAAAACTTCCCTAGCCCCCTTGTCGCTTAATCTCTACCCATAATTAACATTTCCAAATAGTGTATTGTTTAAAAATCAATAAAACGCTCGTAGTTCTATTCATATCACATCTCATTTACGAGTATTTAAATAAATCAATTATATTGCCAATGCCATGTGATCTAAAGGAGTCTAGTTTATTGCAATCGGGTTTCTTGCCAAGATAGAGACCTGTAGTTTATTTAGTATCTATTTATGCCTTCCCAATCCATTCTAATGAGAATCATTGATATTGGAAGAACTGTAATATAATGCCAAAAATAAATGGTGTTTAACCCACTTCAGAATAAACAAATACCCAATAGGATTTAGATAAATTCGTTTTGCTGCAAAAGAAAGCTGATCACATTACAAACGGTACTACAAAACGAATTTTTCTATATCCAATCGGGTATTTGATCCCATAACAGATAAAATAGTAATAATTAAAAAGATTGATGATGAAGGTAAAGCCTCGAAACTATAGTCTCTAACAAATAATAAATAATATATATATATAAAATTCTTTGCCCGATACACTCACTCACTCATCATCAAAACAGCCAGAACCACTGGACATAGAAACATGAAATTTGGAGTGGATATTACATCTATGACATAGGAGCTCACTAAGAAAGGATTTTTCGAAATTCGACCCCTAAGAGGGTCAAAGGGGGCAAAGTGTGTTTTCACTGATTATGCGATATCTCTTAAGGACGATAAAATATCTACTTGCTTTTTACTTATAAAAATACTAAATTAAAATATCTAAAAACTAATTTCAGGATATTTTGAAATTCGACCTCTAAAGGGATCAAAAGGGGCAAAATATCTTTGCAATGTGTTTACACTAATTATGCATTTTCAATTAAGAACGATAAGATATCTACTTGATTTTTACTTAATAAAATTCTAAATACAAATATCTAAAAAAGTAATTTCAGGATTTTTTGAAATTCGACTCCCAACTATCCAAAGTGTGAGTGGGGGCAAAAATTAAGACTCTCTCCTATCTTGATCAAATTTTGTAGAGTTATTCTTTATTACTTTAAGAAACTATTCCTGTAAAAATCAACTATCAAAATTGACTGTATGGGGGCGAAGGGGGGGGGGGGTAAATTATAGAAATTTTTAGCTTTTTAGTACATTTACTCTTTAGAAAACTGTGGATTATTTATTTGCAAATATCTAAAAAATAATTTCAAGATTTTTTGTAATCTGACCCCCCCCCCCCCCCCTCAACTATCCAAAATGTGACTGGGGGCAAAAATTAAAACTCTCTCCGATCTTGATCAAATTTTGTAGAGTTATTCTTTATTACTTTAAGAAACTATTCCTGTAAAAATCAACTATCAAAATTGACTGTATGGGGGCGAAAGGGGGGGGGGCGGCAAAATATAGAAAATTTTAGCTTTTTTGTACATTTACTATTTAGAAAACTGAGAGTTATTTATTTGCAAATATCTAAAAAATAATTTCAACCTCCCAAAATGTGAGTGGGGGCAAAAAATTAATACTCTCTCCGATATAGATCAAATTTTGTAATGTTAGTTTTTAAGACTATATAAAATGTATGCTGTAAAAATCAATAGCCAAAATGAGTGCGTGGGGGCGAAAGAGGGGGCAAAATATTACAAATATATATTACAGACCTAATAATCACATGCCGAGACGCCGCCCGCCAGGGCCACCTGCCCAGAGGGCGCGAGCTGTAGAGGGCGTGCCGAAGGCACGCCTGGAGCAGCTCGTTATATGTATATTTAGCAGAGAACTACCCCACTGATATTTCTCTTATGAATATCTATCTATCTATATAAATAAAATCCTTCCGTGTCTAATAGAAAAAAGTTTTTTTTAGTACTTCGCGAATAGCTAGAAGGCTCAAATTTCAGCACAAACATTCATTGGCACCAATCACATTTCTTGGAAGTTGAATAGTAGTTTTCATCCCAGTGTGGCATCTCTCCCATTTAGTATGAGTGAGATGCCACACCCTCCCTCTTGCCGCGATTAGTATCAAACAAACCAAAAACCGACTCATAATCTCACTAAAGGTTTCATTGTTTACTATCTATTTGACTTTATTCGAATATTTAAAATATTAGCTCTTAATAAATTCATAAGTGAAGCTTAAGAATAACTTTAGAGTGTGTAATGAGAGTCTTACCTTCGATTTTAGCTTGTAGTCAGTAAAATATTTTTCACAATCAGATAAAAACAGTTTTCCTATCAATATAAATGTCCAACTGATAAGGCGGACTGGCCTGCGCTAGGATCTAGTTGGTATTTTTTGAACTACAAGGGGTGCGGCATCTCTCCCGAGTGTGGCGTCTGTCCCGGATTTACTCTATATCTATAGGAAGAAATCAGGTTGGTCGAGTGGTCAAAGTGCAAGCTTTCTAATCAAGCTAGCGCGGGTTAAAACACGACGCACTGCAAATATTTGATCGGCTATAATCTGATTCCTTCAGGTGAAGGCAATGGGAAACCACCCATGTGAAAAAAATCTCCCCAGGAAAAATTACAATGGAGAGTATACTGTCCATTGTAATCGCCAACGCTCGGAATCGAGTATGGCACTTGAAGAAGAAGATAAGAAGAAAAAGTGAAAAAGTATATTTTAATTTAATTTAAAAGCAAATTTTCCTCTATCTTGGTTCTTTTGAACTTTTTTACTGAGATTTATATTCGGTGACTCAGGCTAAACATTGTTATTGCTTTGGGAGATGAACATTCATAATTTTTGACAAGGAGGGGTTTTTCCTTTCTTCTTTCTAGCTCACCCCAAACACCTTAGGCCTATGGTAATCTGTATTTTTCTTTTTTCCGGACAAGAAACCTGCCGGCTGGCAATGCGGCTGAAGGGTGCGGGGTGCGGGGAGCCGAAATGATGAATTGGTTGCGAATGACCTTTCCTCTCCATCATCCAATCTCTTTTCGATGATGAATCGCCCTGCGCTGTCAGAGGGTCATTCATCAAGCCGGGAACAGGAGGGCTGCCGGCGCCCCTGCAAAATCGGCGCCCTCCCGCACGCCTCGTTAGATATTCATTAGGGACACTTACATTTAATGCGACCAACATGCAATCAGTACATCGTCACTGCTTCTCTTGCTTTCCGGAAATTCGCCCAATCGACAGATAAAAAAATGATCTCAGATGAGAGAGGGAGCATGCTCAAAGAATTTATGCTAGTCGCTCTTAAGGTAGTTGTTTTGCGACAATACTAGCAAAAAGTTAATGCTAGAGTATATAGAACAGACAATAAGGATTCATAGTTCATAAGCCCAAAACTTTTTGCTGATTATGTACCAATTCTAGCCAATCCCGTGCTCGTTTGACAAATTTGGCACCATTGTAAGAGATTGAATATTTTTAACCGACTTCAAAAAGGAGGAGGTTCTCTATTCGATTGAATTTTTTTTTTTTTTTTTTTTTTTTTTGTGCCTATGTTACCTCATATCTCCGCCAATTGTCAACCGATTTTGAAAATTTTTTTTGCATTGGGTCCAGTCTAGCTTCCGATTGGTCCCATTTTTTTTCGATTTTTTTTCATAGGTATTAGACCTTTTTTATTAGGTTTGTTTAGGTTTGTTTAGACCTAACCTCTTTGTTTATGAACCGATTTCGATGGTTCTTTTTTTATCCGAAAGGGGGTGTCTTAGGGATGGTGTCATATTAATTTGGTCAAGTTCTGATGATATAATCACTATTAATAACATCACTAAAAAGAGAAAAATAAAAATTTTTAAGAAAAAAATAAAAACCGACTTCAAAAAATTAAGTGCAACAAATATAAAAATACACTAAAAGGTATAAAATAATTATTATCTTATTTAGTTACAACTAAACGACGAAATATTAACACGAAATTACTTTTTGAAGTTGGTGCCAAACATATACCTTTTATGAATCGCACTCGACGGATCTTACTTAGTACGTTTGGCGGGTACGCTCGCTTATAGGTATAGTTTGTTTGGCACCGACTTTAAAAAGTAATTTCGTGTTAATATTTCGTCGTTTAGTTGTAACTAAATAAAGATAATAATTATTTTATACCTTTTAGTGTATTTTTATATTTGTTGCACTTAATTTTTTGAAGTCGGTTTTTATTTTTTCTTAAAAATTTTTATTATATTAAAATGACAGATAAAATACATTTAAAATTTCAGAAAAAAATGGTTTTGTTATTTTTTTAACAAATGTAATCAACGCCTACGTTACACATTATGAAAATTATAATTTTGAAAAAGTCTAGCGCATGCATCTTTCGCGGGTTATATAAATACGCTGTTGCCAAGTTGTTTTTAGTGTAAATTTTTTGATACATTTTCATTATTTATTCATTATTATCTTAGAAACTGTGTTGTAACAATGAATCAAAATTGTCTTAAAATATGTATTGGTTATTGTTTAATGTTGGTTTAGTTTTTTATAAAAATGGTAAGAAGGGTTTCTTAATTATTATTAAATATGTATGTAATTTTTCCGATATCCCGTATAGTGCAATGTTAAAGAGCCTGAAGAACTCGATTTTTGAAATTAAATATCTCCGGAACTGTATTGTTTATAAATTTCGTTTTGCCACCAATCGATGCAGAAGTATTTAAATAATAATCTGTATAAATTTTTAAAAAATCCTAAGAAAACGCATTTGGCGGAACAACTACCTTCATCATGATGGACTAATAACCCGAAATATATTGAGTTTGTATAAACCTCTTTGAGTTTTATTTCATTCACTGTGAAACTACACACCCTTTACTCTATTAACTAACATCATGTTTCACCTAAAACCTACACCACTTTCCATAAGTAAAATTACCTTAAGGAGGTTCTTTCGCGACAATCCACGCCAAAAGTTTTAGCCTCGTAACCACTCTATAAATATGAAAGGAACTAAAATTTTAGGGTATTTTTTTTTACCTGACTCTCCACTCACACTACAAAATCTCTATATAGATACACACATGCTAGCCGGATCGTTTCCAAACCATTGTGCTTATATCCCCTCCACTAAAAATAGTCTCCCAAATATGTTTTTTTTTGTTTTTTTATCAAAACTACTTGGTAAGTAATTTCAATTTTTTTTTAAGTTACTCCGAATATATTATTCTAACAAATATTAGTTTTTCATCAAGCTCATACTATTTATTTTTTAATTCTATTATTTTTCATTTGTATTTTAACTTATTTTATTAAATATTAGATACTACACTTCTTTTGACTCAACTGGAGCGAAACGACCTCCTTAATTGTTTGTCCAATGCCTTGATTATTAATAAAGAGCTATAGTAATTTAAAAAAATCCTCATTTGCTCCATTTCTTTTTTAATTTGCGCAATTCCTAAGATAAATGAGACTTAAGGAGGTTCTTTCGCGACAATCCACACAACAAGTTTTAGCCTCGTAAACACTATAAATACGAACCGAACTAAAATTTTAGGGTATTTTTTTTTAAAGTGACTGTCCACTCACACTACGAAATCTCTATATAGATACACACATACTTGCCGGATCGTTTCCAAGATATTGTGCTTATATCCCCTCCACTAAAAATAATCGCCCAAATAGTTTTTTTTTGTTTTTTATCAAAACTACGTGGTAAATAATTTCAATTTTTTTTTAAATTACTCCGAATATATTATTCTAACAAATATTAGTTTTTCATCAAGATGGTGATAACCCTTCAATTAAAAAAATTAAATAATGATCATATCCCCACCCTTTCCCTATCTACTCTATGTTAAAAATGTCATTTTTAATTGCAAATATTTCATGTTTGGTGTGGTAAATTGTCTTCAAATTTTAACAGTATGTGTATTATGCCTTTAATGACTTATATTCCAAGTTTCAAAAACTTCTTGAATTTTTGGATTTCTGAAAGAACTACCTTAAGGTAGTTGTATCACCAAATGCGTTTTTTAGGATTTTCTTTGAAATTTAGAGAGATTATTATTTAAATACTTCTGCATCGATTGGTGGCATAACTAAATTAATAAACACTAGAGTTCCGGAGATAATAAATTCCAAAGATAGAGTTTTTCAGACTCTTATACATTGCACCGAGGGGTGAACCGCGACCTAAAATTGTGTACACCTACTTCCAATTCCACTTTCATTTCCAAGCAGAACACAATAGATGACAATAGATTATCTAATGAATTCCAAAGTAATTCCAAATAACTCCAAAGACGGTGTACAGCTAATTCCAATCTCGGTTCACCCCTCGCATTGCATTATACAGGATATCGGAAATTTTACATACAAATTTAATTATAAGTGCCTGGAGCACCTAGCGATGCTCGGTAACTATTTGCCTCTAAATAGGTTAAGTTTCAAATTTCAAGGCTCTGCGACTTACCGAAGACGATATATGAATGATTAAAATATTTATTTTACTACACTCCTTATTGTTAGAGTTCGTGGCTGTGATGAAACTGTATTAGATGAAGGAGGAGGTATCAGCCAAAGATGGAATCACTGGGTTCAATAAAACACCTTTAATAAAACGTTTTGGCCTGAATTTATTTGGCCATCTTCAGTTAATAAGGAGTTATACACAAAATGTAGTACACATATGTGTACCACATTTTGTGTATAACTCCTAATTAACTGAAGATGGCCAAATAAATTCAATAATTTTTAAGGAGTTAGGTGTTTGTTCTAGGTGAAACATTTTAATATAATAATAAAACTTGAGTAAGATACGAGGTAGGTTTAAAATTGTGATCGCTCTTTCAATTATTATTAGTTTTAAGCTGTAAACTCCTGATGATGGACTAATAATCCGAAATATATTGAATTCAAAACTCATTTTTGTTTTATTTCTTTTTTGTGAAACCTACCTCGTATCTTACTCAAGTTTTATTATTATACAAATAAATTCAGGCCGAAACGTTTTATTAAATGTGTTTTATGGAACCAAGTGATTCCATCTTTTGCTGATACCTCCTCCTTCATCTAATACACTCCTTATTTACACTCCTTCCTTTAATTTAATCGGATTAAAATCTATACACGACTAAAAAGTCATGACACTTGATAAGTACACCAATTAAAAAAAAATCGTTACTGCCGTTTTTGAGAAAATCCAAAAAAAAAAACTAAAAATCTTTTATGTAAATATCCACTAACGGTGTTTCGATTTCACCCAAAAGCTTCCTGTACCCCGTCTAGCCTATTTGGAGCTTAAGTTTCGAATTTTGTTGCTCTGAGATTTATGGTTGCGAAATACAGGGGGTATATTCTTACGTACGTAAACATCAACTTCAGGTAGCCAAAATCTTGTGGTACTTCTTGTAGCCTCTAGATAGCTTAAGTTTCAAATTTCAAGCCTCCGCGACTTTCCAAAGACGAGATATGAACGATTAAAATATTTATTTTGCGACATTACTAATTTACACCGCCTTCCTTTATTTCAATTGGATCAAAATTTATACACGACTAATAACTCCCGAGACTTGATAAGTACGCCAATTTTTAGCGAAATCGTTAGAACCATTTTGGAGAACCCGATTGGATATATACGAGTATATACCCCATTTATTCAGTTTGTCTAGATCGAGAGTGATTGAGGAGGCAACATTGATTCGATTATTCGGGAGTAAGGGTTTGCCGTTCAGAGTGCTATCGTCGGCGTAACAGTGAGTGGGGTTTGACGTTTGATCGATAAGGTCGTTTATATAGATTAGGAAGAGTGTGGGGGAGATTACAAAGCCTTGGGGAACACCAGCGTTTGTGGAGAACGATTCAGATGATATTCCATCCACCACAACTTTTATACTACGGTTTGTCAGAAAGCTTTCTATCCATTTGTGAAGTGTTGGTGTGCATCCAAAGGCAGTCAGTTTGGCAAGAAGATTTTTGTGCCAAACTTGGTCAAAAGCTTTTGAGATATCTAGGGCTACAGCGAGGGTTTCTTTTCCGGTCTCTAGAGTTTTGTTCCAGGTGTGGGTGACATAGGTTAAGATGTCGCCTGTGGAACGATGAACTGAAAGTTCCTGTTATCTGATTGACCATCCCAGCCCCTCCATTTACCATCTACCCTTGGTTAGTGGTAAAAAGCATTTACTTTGCGACATACAACCGGCCCTTAGTGATCCGCGTGATCCAGTTGGAACTCACTGAACTGCAAAATCATTTTACACTAAAAAAACCTTTTTGCAAAAAAAATATCTTCAAAGTCACAAACTTCTTCAGAAGAATTTGGAGATTTCTGGAAAGTGGTGCCAAAGGAAGGCTTTCCTGCAATAACCTGCCTTTCAATTTTTATGTAGTTTTTGATCAACATATGTTTGTGAACAGTTTTTAAATGAGCAACATATTTTTGTTACTGTCAACATCTGACCTGACACCTAACATAGGAAAATTATTAAAACAAAAACAATGTCAGAAATTACATTGATTGTACCAATTACTTGGATTTAGATTTTGTTACATAAAATTTTGTTTCTTTATTTGGCAGTAGATGCTATTTATTTTAATAATTGAATTAACGACATTTAAATTTCAAAAAATTGTTGTTTTTTTGTTGAATAAAACAAGACTTTAAAGTTTAAAGCTTAGGTAACAAAAATAGAAACCGTCAGTAGTCTGTGGCCCGCCAGAGATTTTTTAATCGTCAATTTCGTCCAACTGTTAAAAAGGTTGGGGAGCCTTGAAATAAACATATTAATATTTCAAATGACTAGGGATAAAGTCTAACAACGATCCGTTACAGTTTATTTTGTTAGATGTTATTGTTTCTAAGGCTTGGTAAATAACACATTGGCAAGGCTTAACGCCAACAGTACACCTTACTCAGGGCCAGTTGTATGTCGGTTGGTAAACTCTTTTTAAACGTTGATAGAGGGTAAATGCTTAGAATTCACCTTGTGTTCGAAGGTGAATTCTAAGGATTTACCCTTTCTCAACGTTTAAAAACCTTCGGGCACAAGGTGAATTCTAAGGTAACTTTTAAGAAGTTCGGTGTTGGTTCTAGGTGAAACATTTTAATATAAATAATTAAGTAATGGAGAGGGATTCAGCCAATGGGTAGCCTCTGCTGAATAAAAAAACTCCCAATTATAGAAAACGTTTCGGCTTTAATTAAATAATGCCATCATCAGTTCCTAAGAGTTGATGAGTCCTTGAAGACGAGGCGCCATATTTGTGTATAAGGTGTCCGAGCATTTTATTCAGCAGAGGCTACCCATTGGCTGAATCCCTCTCCATTACTTAATTATATACATATACAGCCATCAAAATTGTATCATTTTAATATAATAATAAAACTTGAGTAAGATACGAGGTAGGTTTCACAAACGCTAACCCCGAAATATATCGAATTCAAAACTCAATTTTGTTTTATTTCTTTTTTGTGAAACCTACCTCGTATCTTACTCAAGTTTTATTATTGAATTCTAAGGATTTACCCTCTGTCAACGTTTAAAAACCTTCGGGCACAAGGTGAATTCTAAGGATTTACCCTCTGTCAACGTTTAAAAAGAGTTTACCAACCGACATACAACTGGGCCTCAATGTTTGTAACCTATTTTAAATTTAATGGAGCTACACTCTGCTTAACTGTTGTGATCGTTAGGAAATCGCTGCTTTTAACGTTCATCATGCCAAAGCCGTTTATTCTAAAAAAGATATTATATAATTTATTTCATTTATTTTTATTTGACTCCCATCTCTCGCCCAATTTCTAATTGTTTTTTGTTTCAAATTAAAAAGCGAACAGATCATGTGGGTGCTCAATTTCATGTTTCCCTTTTCAAAAAATAATAAAATGATTTCTAATATGTAGAATTAACATTCGAAATTATTGATTATTTTATTTCACTTTCGCGGTTCAATTGTTTCAAATCATAAAAGGATTTATTTTAAAAAAGAGAGAGGAGGATATTTTTTCACAATTTACGATAATATATCAGAAAACATTTTCCAATTGCTGAAATCATGATGTTAACATTGAATTAATCTAATAAACACTCTTATCAACAAAATCAAATACCAAAAGGTGATTTCTCTTTTATGGCAATAAATTCGAATTTTTAAAATAATTATCCTTTTATATATTTGCATCTGAGCAAAATTTGGATATTTTGTGATTAACCAAAAACATAGTTGTTTATTCTGTTTTGGGTATAATTAACGAGATTAATTAAATTCTTCGAGAATATTTCAAAATATTTTTAGCATATAAATTCATTTATACTTAAGAGTATTTCTTATATTACTCGTATATTTCAAAGAATTTTTTTTATTAAGGTAGTTCTTTCACAAATGCAAAAATGCAAGAAGTATTTAAAACTTAGAATATAAGTCATTAAAAGTATAATACACATACTGTTAAAATTTGAAGACGATTTACGACACCAAACATGAAATAATTGCAATTAAAAATGACATTTTTTCCATAGAGTAGATAGGGAAAGGGTGGGGAAATGATCATTATTTTATTTTTTTCATTGAAGGACTTTCACCATCTTGATGAAAAACTAATATTTGTTAGAATAATATATTCGGAGTAACTTAAAAAAAAAATTGAAATTATTTACCACGTAGTTTTGATAAAAAAAAAAAAACATATTTGGGCGATTATTTTTAGTGGAGGGGATATAAGCACAATGGCTTGGAAACGATCCGGCTAGTATGTGTGTATCCATATAGAGATTTCCGAGGGTGAACCGCGATTGGATTTAGGTCTACACCGTCTTTGGAATCATTTGGAATTATTTTGGAATTCATTAGATAATCTATTGTCAATTTTACTTGGAGAAAGTGGTGTAGATTTTAAGTGAAACATGATATTAATTAATAAAGTAAAGGGTGTGTAGTTTCACAGTGAATGAAATAAAACTCAAAGAGGTTTAATTGAAAGGTTTTTGTTTTGCCGAGAGTAGCAGAGTTGTTGATTCACAAAGAGAAACAAAGAGGTTGTCCTCTGCTTGATGCAAATAAACATATACACATATATATACAGATATATCATCTTGATATATATGTGTATATGTTTATTTGCATCAAGCAGAGGACAACCTCTTTGTTTCTCTTTGCAAAGAGGTTTATACAAACTCAATATATTTCGGATTATAACTCAGTTTTTAACCTGTAAACTCCTGATGATGGACTTATAATCCGAAATATATTGAGTTTGTATAAACCTCTTTGAGTTTTATTTCATTCACTGTGAAACTACACTATTGAATTACTTTAATATTAGATTAAGATATGGGATTCGAATTTGAATCAAGCACGAATGTCAACAAAGGAAATGATTGAGTTAATAAATTCTTTTTAACAATTTGTATTTATTAACAGCTTGGAGATTATTTCTATATAACAAAACTTTTCCAAATACAAACAATAACTGAACAATAACTTGACTAAATAATTAACAATTATTTGACCACTTTCATCTATGAACTTAAACTCAGTATCTTTTATCTATAACTTAAACACACTTCTTTTTGTTCCAAAACATGTCATCTCATCTCCTAGAAGTTCAGAGGTGCCAACACACAGATTAGCTCATTCAAAAACCCTACACCAAACTCATGGCGCGAATTTGAAGCCATTCTACTTGACACACTCCCACCTTAAAAGGTAAACCTTTTAACACTCACTTTCCGACACTTCCCGATATCTTGCCGGATCCCTAATTCTTCTTCTCTTCCATCTTCTCTTCTGTCTTCTTCTCTTCCAAATTCTCTTCTGTCTTCTTCTCTTCCGTTTTCTCTCCTCTCGCAACAAAACGTTGTTAGTAGGCCAATCTTTTCGAGGTAACATCACACAAGACATCCCCTCCCACCATCGAGATTCTATTAAATGGCGCGGAGAACAACCTCTGCTGCCTAAATCAGCTGGATTCAGAGCTCCTTTTGTCGCTGCAAGGAGTTTCATTCTTGTAATCTCTCGTGTAGTGCCACTGGATTGAACGCTCGCCAATCCAGCCGCGCACTTCACGTCGTCATCGGGTTTGAGGTTCTCCATTATGGGAAGGTCTCGTATAGTACCACTGGATTGAACATCCGCCAATCCAGCCGAGCACTTAACGTCCTCATCCGATTTAAGACTCTCCATTATGGGAAGGTCTCGTATAGTACCACTGGATTGAACATCCGCCAATCCAGCCGAGCACTTAACGTCCTCATCCGATTTAAGCCTCTCCATTCTGGGAAGCTCTCGTGGTACACCGGATTGAACACTTGCCAATCCAGCCGTGCACTTCACGTTTGTCCTCCTCTCATAAAAATAGACCAATTCGGTCCATTTCTCTCTATACTCTTCACAGAGGTCAAATTCGGAAGCCAGTTCTGCCTCGTCTTTTATTAATTTGTATACTATCTCGCTAACCTGATTTTCCAGCGCTGTTAATCGTTGAGACTTTTCTTCAGCCAATCGAAATTCCAAAATGAGTTGATCTCGAGGCGTGTTCTCATTTCCCAACGATGTCTTGATTTTGATGTATATATTTGTGAATGCTCTTCGTAAATTCACTCTCTGTTTCTTCAAGCTTCTTAAATCTGTTTCCATTCGTTGCCTTTCGACAGGATCCATCTTTAATAAAAATAATCTTAATATTTAAAATATCGAAGATTATTTTCCCCACAAGGGATGCCACTAATATTGAATTACTTTAATATTAGATTAAGGTATGGGATTCGAATTTGAATCAAGCACGAATGTCAACAAAGGAAATGATTGAGTTAATAAATTCTTTTTAACAATTTGTATTTATTAACAGCTTGGAGATTATTTCTATATAACAAAACTTTTCCAAATACAAACAATAACTGAACAATAACTTGACTAAATAATTAACAATTATTTGACCACTTTCATCTATGAACTTAAACTCAGTATCTTTTATCTATAACTTAAACACACTTCTTTTTGTTCCAAAACATGTCATCTCATCTCCTAGAAGTTCAGAGGTGCCAACACACAGATTAGCTCATTCAAAAACCCTACACCAAACTCATGGCGCGAATTTGAAGCCATTCTACTTGACATACACACCCTTTACTTTATTAATTAATCTATTGTCTTCCACTTGGAAATGAAAGTGGAAGTGGAAGTAGGTGTACACGATTTTAGGTCCCGGTTCACCCCTCGGAGATTTCATAGTGTGAGTGGACAGTCACGCTAAAAAAAACATAACCTAAAATTTTAGTTCCGTTCATATTTATAGAGTGGTTACGAGGCTAAAACTTTTTGTGTGGATTGTCGCGAAAGAACCTCCTTAAAATAATAATTGATTTGAGAAATCAAATGACCTGCCCAGGGGTGTACTAGAGTGGCTAGAACTCCGGTACTCTTTTCCATGACCGGAACGTCTTACAGGTATAATTTATTAGAATACATTACATCTATATCTTCATTGTCTTAAGTAACTTTTAAGTTATATAACATCTTATATAAATGAATAAATTAGAAACATTTCAAAAATATTTTTACTTTACCATACAGTGTATGGACAATTATTGTAATCGTACATGAAAAAAGAGTTTTTTCCTTCTTTTTTTCGAAATATCTCAAAAACGGCTGAAACTATTTTGATTAAAAAAGTTGAGCGAAACCATGGCATTTCGCTCTACAAAAAAGCTCTAATAAGTAAACATCGAAAAAATTATATTTTTTGAGATAATAATTGTTTTGTCAAAATGACTTTTAGTCTGGTTGTCTGGTTGTCTGTGCGTTACCAAATTTTTGTGGACGACCTAGCTCAAAAACTAGTGTGAATATCAAAACCAAATTTCACACGTAGTTTTGATGCACTGAGATTAAGAGCTGATTAGATTTTGGTGCAGATCGACCCAAAATTAAGGGGGGGGGTTAAAAATTAAAAATCTAGGCCTTTTGAGCAAACTCAACCAAATTGTGTATACATAATCAATGGGACCCCAGTAATCTAAAAATACAAAAACTAACCGCCCAAAATGTGTGTGGGGGGGGGGGGGGGTGGCAAAAAATGAAAATCTAGGCTCTTCTACCAAACTCAATCAAATTTTGTATACATAATCAGTGGGCCCAGAGTAATTTAAAATTGGAAAAACTAACCCCCCTCCCTTACATGATTATAAATAATTTTATTAAATATAAAATATAAGTGAGGGGCCAGGTTGTATGGTAAAGTCAAGTGGATGGCCACATCAGAACACGTTAGCTTATTTCTCATTTATTCAACAAAGGTTCTTATTGCTAGTTTAGTTTAGATATTGTAAAAATGCCAGGGGAAGGATCTGGTCCAAACACAGTAGAATTCATGATTCTATTCGATACTACAAATATACTCGTATATTAACTATTGTATAAATTTATGAAAAAATACCTAACCATCAAAAAACGTCTTTAATTGAAAATATTTTTTTATCGAGAGTAGCAGAGTTGTTGATTAATAAAGGGAAATTACTGAGGTTCTCCTCTGCTTGGTGCAAATAAACATATACATATAAATAACGAATTTAATATGTATATTGTATATGTATAATTTATTTGTTAGAGACTATAGTTTGACCCTCATCATCAGTCTTTTAATTATAAATATTTTATCTGTTATTTCACATGGGTTCAATTACCCGATTGGATATAGATAAATTCGTTTTGTTATTAAAGCAAGCTGGTCACATAACAAACGTCGTTCAATATATATATGTTGCAGTAAAAACCCGTTTTTAGTAAGAACGGGTTCTTACTAGTTAAAACGCGTTTCACTGAATAAGCAAATGAAGAAAAAGAAAAAATATTTTTCTATCCTTCTGCTAAGGAAGAAAAAAGTTTTAAACAATGGTCTGGAGAGAGGAAGGAAACATTTTGTTTGTTTCCTTCAGTGACCCCTTGAAACCCTGAAGAAGGAGGGAAGAATCCTCCGAAACGTCGGTTTGAAAGGAAAGGAGGAAGGATTCCAATATATTACACCTTATTTGGATACGTGTTAATTTTTTCTTTCCTCACTACCCCTGGACTGCCTTCCATTACTTTCAATTAAATTGAATTTCATTAAAATTTAGACAAAAATGTAAGAAAGAAATTACTTGTTGAGGCTCGAAGTGCCTAGTCTTGAAAAAGAACCAGCGTTAAGTGCCTTGGTTCTTTGATAATAAATTAGAAAAACAATACGACACTAATCCCAAATACTTGGCTAAATTTTCACAAAAAAATCAATATGTTTCTCGCAAATGAAAGAATGCAAGTGGGATAATAAATAAAGAGTGTTCGACGTTTATTGCATATATATAAAATAACCCGCACTTTATTTACAATTGAATTAGTACCACGCCTGGTGGTCGCGAAGGCCATATTTTTTCTATAACCTGCAATCTCACTCAAATCATACAAAATTATAACAATATTTTTATTTTAGTAGGAAATTCAATTAATTAATGTTTATTTACAAGAAATACGCTTACATTCTAAAGAAATATTACACTTCTACTTATACCAGGGGCGGTAGCAGACTTTTATTTTGGGGGATCATGTACCGGCACTCCCCCCCCCCCCACCGGGGAAAATTTTGAAATTTTGGACTTCAAAAGTAGTTTTTAGAGGCGATTTTGACCATTTGTAAAATTAAAAACAAACAAAAAAAACGCATGAAAATATACAGCTTTACCTACCTATTACTGTATATTTTATTATAAAATACTTGGACTATAGTTCGCTAATTGAGTTCTTCATATTTAATAAATTGTTGAGACTACTAATGTAAAATAGAAATTTTTTAAAATTAAAAAAAAATTTTAGTTACATCTTCTTTAGTCCAGGCAAATTACAATTTTAATAGGAAATAATTCCCGGTATTCCCAATAATTTTATTGCTGAAATATTTAACATTATTAAGATCGTTGTTTCGCGACAATACTAGCAAAAAGTTAATCCTAGAGTATATAGAACAGACAATAAGGATTCATAATTCATAAGCCCAAAACTTTTTGCTGTTTATGTACCGATTCTAGCCAATCCCGTGGTCCTTTGACAAATCTGGTACCATTGTAAGAGATTGAATATTTCTATATTAAAATGACAGATAAAATACATTTTAAATTTATATAAAAATCGTTTTGTTATTTTTTAACAAATGTAATCAACACCTACGTTATACCTTATGAAAATTATAATTTTGAAAAAATCTAGCGCATGCGCGCTTTATACATCTTTCGCTGGTTAAATAAATGCGCTGTTGCCATATTGTTTTTAGTGTAAATTTTTTTTATACATTTTTCATTAATTATTCATTATTATCTCAGAAACTGTGTTGTAACTATGAATCAAAATTGTCTTAAAATATGTATTGGTTATTGTTTAATGTTGATTTAGTTTTTTATAAAAATGGTAAGAAGGGTTTCTTAATTATATATTAATTTTCTTCCAGAACTTAAGTGACTTGATTTAAATTTTTCATTAAATATATATGTTAATTTTCCGATATCCCGTATAGTGCAATGTTAAAGAGCCTGAAAAACTCTATTTTTGAAGTTTAATATCTCCAGAAGTATATTGTTCATAAATTTCGTTTTGCCACCAATCGATGCAGAAGTATTTAAATAATAATCTGTCTAAATTTCAAAAAAATCCTAAGAAAACCCATTTGGCGGAACAACTATCTTAATTGGGAGCGATTCAAAATAATAAATAATAAAATAATATCGATAGTTTCTTAATGATGGATCTGAATTCGTGTGCTGACTTGTGAGCCAATTTCTCTGGAGTCGATCTTGTTGATTTGGCCAGCTTCTGTCTTGTTAGGGTTCAATTTGATGGGACCATCTGATGTGACAGGCCGAATGATCTGTTTTGTCGGCAAGCCACAATCCGTCCGTCCGTCCGTCCGACCTCCTTATAAGACCTGTCAAGTCTTTTTTGTTCTTCGCTTCTGGTTTATTTCGGTTCCAAGCCAGCAGTTAACAAATCTCCAACACAAGAATATATCATATTTTATCACAAAAAAAAACTTTCATCATTTATATTTGATATCTATAAATGGTTTTTCATTTAACATGAAAATTTACTTTTCATTCTACTAGAAATGTATTTATTGAAAGTAAAGAAAATAAAAAATTCTCTTAATGGCCGTAAACTCTTGCTTCACATCAGCTAAAAATTTTATAAAATTTTAATATCAGGTATCAATAAAACTTGGAAATGTACATAAATATAAATCACAACTGAATTATGTGCATATGATACGATCAAAATTCAAAGAATTTAAAGAATTGCAAAAAACTCTATAGAAACCAAGAATTTTTTTTCTTTCCCATAAGCAAAAACAAAAAAAAAATCATATTAATTTGATTTAATCGTGAAGAGTTATCGCAGGGGATCTATTATTTATTTATTTATTTAACATACAATTACTTAATTTCAATTATTATATGAATAATAATTCAATCACAATAATTGTTTAATTGAAAAGTTTTTATTTTACCGAGAGTTAGCAGAGTTGTTGAATCATAAAGAGAAACAAAGAGGTTGTCTTCTGCTTGATGCAAATAAACATACACACATAATCGCACAAATATTTATATATAATATTCATTTGTTTGAGACCATAGTTCCGAAGGGGGCCTTCATCATCAGTCTTTTTACACGCTTTATATTTGCTTCACCTGTATGTATGTATGTATTTATTTATGTATCAATGTGACTTTTTTTCTGTTAAATTCCCCAAACATTTCTCTATAAAAATAATTAAGACTAAAAAGTAAAAAAATAAATTATATTTTAAAAAACTCAAAAACACCCATATAAAAAGTACAAAATAATGTAATAATCAAAAAGCGTGGGGCACTTTGTCGAAATTAATTAAAAGTACATGTTTCTGCGCCCCACGCTTTTTGATTATTACATTATTTTGTACTTTTTATATGGGTGTTTTTAAGTTTTTTTAAATATAATATTTTTAATTATAAATATTATTTTTCATGGGGTCAGTATCGCGTGGATATTTAAAATGTTTGTTCCAATGTTTAACTGAGTTGTCTGCTAAGTAAGAACAAAAATTTTCAATATACATGCGATACTGACCCCATAAAAAATAATATTTATAATTAAAAAAGTCTGTGATGATGAAGGCCAAAGCCTTCGAAACTATAGTCTCAAACAAATAAATATAATATATACATATATATCTTAATATATATAAAAAGAGAAGGTGATGTTACATCTATCAACGCAAAGCCTAAACCGCTTGATCCAGAAAGATGAAATTTGGAGTGTATATTCTTTCAACGATTTATGGGTGTGCTAAGAAGGGATTTTTTGAAATTCGAACCCTAAAGGGGGAAAGGGTCCCAAAATGTGTTTTCAGAGTTTTTCAAGATCTCTTAAACCAAAAAAGATTTCGATATGGGTTTAGTTTCGAATGGTGAAGCATTTAATACAAAAAAACATATTTGAGTATTTTGCTCTATTTGTCCTCGAAAGGAAGTTATAGTCATTTTGGGGTAAATTTTTGAAATTTTGAAAGTGCTCTATCTCCTCGAGTTTTTAAGCTGTAGCATTCAAATTTGGTACATAGGTTTATTAATACTAAATCTCGGCAATGTTTTTATTTTTTTTTTGAAATTTCACCCCTGAACTGAAAAATTGGGGATTTTTGATTTTGTGGTCTATAACACAAAAGGCTTCGTATCTTTCTTGCCCTTGGACCAAACTCAACCAAATTTTGTATACATAATCTGTGAGCCACTAGAAGGCTAGAAATGTAAAAACTAACCATTCAAAATGGGCTAGCAAGAAGGCCGCCGAAGGCGGGTGTCGCAGCTAGTATCTATATATAAAAAATTCTTTGCCCGATACACTCACTCACTCACTCACTCACTCACTAACTCATCATCAAAACAGACATAACCACTGGACATAGAAACATGAAATTTGGAGAGGATATTACATCTATGACATAGGGGCTCACTAAGAAAGGATTTTTCGAAATTCGACCCCTAAGGGGGTCAAAGGGGCAATGTGTGTTTTCACTGATTATGCGATATCTCTTTCTTCTTCTTCGAGTGCCATACCCGAAACGGGTGTCGGCTCCTCTCCACATATTTTTTTTTTTTTTTTTTTTTAATGATATTGATACAAGAAGAAGTTGCACCAAGAAGGTACAACCTCTGAAGTCCGTGGTGGACCCTTGTAACGTGAAGATAAGGGGAGATTTAGGGATTGGGTAGAAGTCGAAGGTATCTGTGGATGCTGGTCTTGAAAGTTTGAAGGTTATAAGTAGCTGGAAAGACGGTCGGGGAAGAGAATTCCAGTCTCTAGATGTCATAGGGATAAATGAATTGGCGAATGCGTTTGTTCGATTAGTATCTAGTTTAAGCGCGTAGGGGTGTTGAATTTTAGAAAATCGTGTATTTCGGGCAAATGAGGCCTTTGGTGGGATTATCGATTTTATTTCGTCAGAACAAAAGCCATGGTAATATCTATAAAAAAGGGATAGGGCGGAGACAGATCTACGATGGGCTAGGGAGTCGAGAGTGTCAGTTAATGTAGGATCGCCTATCAGTCTTATAGCTCGCCTCTGAATTGCATCTAAGGTATTAAGAGAATACTTGGAGGCTCCTCTCCACAAATGCGAGCAATATTCAAGACAGGGGCGAATTTGAGCCTTGTATAATATAAGGAGTTGAGTGGGGGTGAAAAATCGTTTGGTTCGGAAAAGAAAGCCAAGCTTACATGCTGCAGCTTTTGCTACTGAGATAATATGGTCATTCCAAGAGAGGTCAGAACCTAAGGTGACACCTAACATTGATATTTTATTACGGAATTCCAATGAGCTCGAATCAAAGGAAATGTCCGGAAAGGTTCCTATCTGCGCGCCTAGAAATTAGGCAGCACTGTGTTTTTGCCAGCATTAAAGTTTACCAAATTGTGAGATCCCCATTTTTTAAGCATGCTTAAATCTGAATTTATTGAGGAGGCTATGTTTGCGCGATTGTCTAGTAAGGATTGAGCGTTGTGGAGGAGTGCTATCGTCAGCGTAACAATGTATTGGATTGGAGGGCAGATTTAATAGGTCATTAATATAGATAATAAAGAGTGTGGGAGAGATGACTGAGCCCTGAGGTGCCTGTGATGAGTGTGTTTGGTTGTTTTACACAGATATACGGGACCTACTTTTTAACGCCGGTTCCGAACGGCTAATTTGGAGAGGTTACTAGGCAATTATACTCTTGGTAGGTTGCCATTACTTATCTCTTAAGGAAGATAAAATATCTACTTGCTTTTTACTTATAAAAATACTAAATTAAAATATCTAAAAACTTATTTTAGGATTTTTTGAAATTCGACCCCTAAAGGGGTCAAAAGGAGCAAAATATCTTCGCAATGTGTTTACACTAATTATGCATTTTCAATTAAGAAAGATAAGATATTTTTTCTTGATTTTTACTTAATAAAATCCTAAATACAAATATCTAAAAAGTAATTTCAGGATTTTTTGAAATTCGACTCCGAACTATTCAAAATGTGAGTGTGGGCAAAAATTAAAACTCTCTCCTATCTTGATCAAATTTTGTAGAGTTATTCTTTTTTACTTTAAGAAACTATTCCTGTAAAAATCAACTATCAAAATTGACCGTATGGTGGCGAAGGGGGAGGGGCAAATTATATAAATTTTTAGCTTTTTAGTACATTTACTCTTTAGAAAACTGTGGATTATTTATTTGCAAATATCTAAAAAATAATTTCAACCTCCCAAAATGTGAGCGGGGGCAAAAAATTAATACTCTCTCCGATATAGATCAAATTTTGTAATGTTAGCTTTTAAGACTATATAAAAAAGTATGCTGTAAAAATCAATAGCCAAAATGAGTGCGTGGGGGCGAAAGAGGGGTCAAAATAGTACAAATATATATTACAGACCTATTAATCACATGCCGAGACGCTGCCCGCCAGGGACACCTGCCCGGAGGGTCGAGCTGTAGAGGGCGTGCCGAAGGCACGCCTGGAGCAGCTAGTATATACATATATTTGATATATATGTGTGTATTATTATTTGCACCAAGCAGAGGACAACCTCTTTGTTTCTCTTTATGAATAATTTTTTTTTTTTACTTATGGAAAGTGGTGTAGGTTTTAGGTGAAACATGATGTTAGTTAATAGAGTAAAGGGTGTGTAGTTTCACAATGAATGAAATAAAACTCAAAGAGGTTTATACAAACTCAATATATTTTGGATTATTAGTCCATCATCAGGAGTTTACAAGTGTAACTTTGACAACTTTCACAATGAATGAAATAAACCTCTTTGAGTTTTATTTCATTCATTGTGAAACTATACACCCTTCCCCCCCCTCCCCCCCCGAATAATTTTATACTAAATTAGCTCAAAATAGCCTGAAAGCCGTTGGGGAAAACCTTGTTTGAAATATTGACTGCCATAGAAAGCGATCAGTTCATTGTCTTAGATAAATACTAAAAATGGACAGTTAGCTAAATAAGAAACGCTTCCAAAAATCAGAAGAACCTGACACCATCTGCATCCCTCTTCAAAATACCCATCCTATATTTAATGTACTCTCTCAGGCCTCTTTCGACTTGACGTTTGTACATGATAGGAACGGAATCAACAAAAAGAACCACTTCTAATGGAGCTAATATTATTTTAGATGCCTGGTAGCTGAGTGGTTAAGGGGTTGCTCTCTCGACACCAACGATTCAATACATGTCATCGGAAACACATTTTTCAGTTAAACAAAATATATATAGCAGTGGCTGTTGGTGAATTTTCAACCAGAGGATGCTTTCCAAAAAAGCACCCTTCATTTTTTTGAAACTTTATTCTAATTTTCGCTTTTTTGGAACGAAGTTCCTTTACGGGGCTATGATAGGAGCTAACTGGCAGAAATTATTCCAGCCAAACCGGAAATAAAAAAATATTTAAAATCAAAATTCTGAATAAAAAAAATCGCGTTTGAATTTTTTTTTTTTGAAAATTTCATCGAATAAGGCATCATTTTCGTTATTTTTCAAATTTAAAATTAGATTTTTAAAAATATATTTTGGGACCTTCGCCCCAAAAGGATAGTGCTTTGGATGAATGAGGGTAGGAGTCAGAAATTAAATGTTATGACTTAAACTCCACAGTCCCTGAGATGGAAATCGACCATCTTCCACAATGAATCAGCCTGTCCTATAAGAAAATCTTCAATTTCTCCTAATTCTATTGCTATAAGCCAGCTAAGACTTGTCTATAGCGCTCTTAGTTATTTCTGATCTTATATATTGAGTGTTGTTAGAAATGGATTAGTCTAAAAATTCTCGAATCATCTTTAATTATTCCTTTTTTGTATTATTACTATTTTAATAGTTCCACAGAAGAATTTTTATTCGACTAAAACGCGTCTAGACTTGTCTTTGATCTGCTTGAACTGGATGATATCCCAGGCAGGGACTTCAAACCTTCTATTAGCACCCTTTTCGGAAAATCATTCATTTTAATTGCCCTTTAAAACTATGGAACAATTTTATTTCATTTCGAGAACCAATATATACTATTCAAAACAAAAAAAATGTTTTTTATAGAAATATTTAAATTAACGGATAATAATTTGAAAATTGAAAGATCCTCCTGAAATTTTGAAGTCGATATTTATGAAAATACTCTAAATTTTTGAAATTTTAGGGATCCGCTGCATCCACAGCATCCATTTGTTTTTTTTTTCTCCCCCCCCCCCCCCCCCCCGTTGGCCTCGATCCGTATAGATCATTTTGGCCAGTGAAATGTAGTTATCATTTTTTTTTATATTACATTAAATATATTACATTGATTATATTAAATTTTTTTAATAGCTATTATATGTTGAATCACGAACTTCGTTATTATTGGATCTTCAGGAATATACGAGAGAAGAATATTCATATTTGTTGGTAGAGATATATTATCTTGAATGTTTATATAAAATTTATTTATTTTAACACTAATGTTTTTGCACTGTAGGTAGATATGATTAACATCCCCTATGGATGTTTGATCACACTCACAATAAGGGTTATCTCTAAGACCGAATTTGTGAAGGTATTCAGGTGTTAATGAATGTCCATTTCTAAGTCTTATGATATGAACTGTTAGCCTTCTAAATGTTTTTATAGTTTCAAACCTTGGTGTTATTGGTAGCCTCGGCATTATAATGTGAAGGTATTTTCCTTTATGTTGGCTACTGGAGTCCCATAAGGATTTCCATTCCAAGAAGGTTTTGTTTTTAAGCCATGCATAATAAGCATCCCCAATCGGATGGTCGAAAATGTTGATATGATTATTTAAATCCATATGTTGAAGTAGTATTAATTGAGCTAAATGGACTATCGAACTTTCACTTCTTCGTGTGATATTCTTAGAATATAGACACTTTTTCTGATTTTATGTCTTTTTCATCCTAGAAATTGTAAGCCTATTATCAACTATCGACGACTTTCTAATTTTGATCTATCGGGGATATCGGAATCCGTACAACATAGGCAGAAATTTTTTAAATTATTTTTCTCCATGTTTAAGACATTTCTTTGGGGAGTCGGGTTGGCCGAGCTGGCTAAGGCGCTGGCTCCGCTTCAGCATCGTTGATGACGATGTTCTACCGGGAGGCCCGGGTTCGAGCCTGGCTAGCATATATAATTTCTACCGGCTATAACTCGGCTCTCTCACTAACCCTACTAGCACTCTACTAATTTGCTGTCTAAATGGGCTTTGTTCGCGGTCACAATAAATAAATAAAACAAAAAAGAGACATTTCTTACTTTAGTCATTTTAGCTTATTGTGACGACTGGCTAAATGGACATTTAGTTCCCAAGGCCAAGGGGGTAGAGAGAAAAAAAAGACATTTCTAAACATGAATAAGCAAAAAAAATGAATTCAATTATTTTCGCTCCGCTAGTGTAATAAATATTCTTAAAAAGAGGTAAGAAAAGTTGTCTTGGTGAATTCTAATTTTTGAGTCTATTGCATTTGTTAGACTTAGGTTCTATACATCATCATCATTGAGTATACAGTCCTAAGACTGGTTTGATGCAACAATCCGTCTCCACTCGACTCTGTCCCCCGCCAGCTGTTTAACCTCTCTAAATGTCTGGCATCCCATATCCCCAATTATTTGGTTGAAATATTCTAATCTGGTTCTTCCCTTCCCCTTTTCTTTCCCACCTCCCCTCCAAGATATCCCTAAGCAGTCCCCCATGTCTCAGTGTGTGCCCCATCATCTGACCTCTTCTCTTCTTCAGACTCTTCCACAAGGTTCTTCTTTCTCCAATTCTTCCAAGAACTTCTTCATTTGTAATTTTATCCATCCATTTGATATTCATCATTCTTCTGTAGCACCACATTTCGAAAGCCTCCAATCTCTTTCTCTCCGCTTTTCCAATTGTCCAGGTTTCACACCCGTACATGGCTATGCTCCATACATAGGTTCTATAGTAAAAGTAAATTAGTAAAGTAATGTTTTGCTTTCATCTTGATACTATCGTATTTAACGAACTTCCCAAAGCTAAACCCTGCGCTTTGGTTGCAGAGAAATAGGGGAATTGATAAGTATCGTCGCCTTAGAGTGTAAACCTGCTAACTCACAACAATGAAATTTTACAGGGCAGTGAAATTTTTTTTTTTAATATTGTTGTTATGGAAAAAATTATTTTTCACATTTTTTTTCTACAACTTACGATTGTAATTTAAAGTAGTAGTTTTCCTTGGACGATGGTCCATCTCTTTTTCTTTCGAAAAGTATTAATATGTCATAAATGATAAAAAATGGAGTTAGCAGTTTTACACTCTAAGCTGACGATATATTGTTTAGCTATAGTGTCATAGCCTGTTTAACACTCTTGAGTCCAATATAGGACTGTTATTTTTGCTAATTCACGTCGTGTATAAGTGTGTCCTTATTCGCGATTTTATAATTTATAGTGAAAACAAAGATTTAAGTATCTTTTTGGGTGTCTTTTTTTGAAAAAAGATGGAAATTATTTCAAAAATCAACCCAGTATATGATATTATTAAATGAATTTAACTTTAAAGGACATCATAGATATTAGGGAAATATTTTTACATTGCATATCAGAGAGGTTCGTCCCCTTAGGAATCGAACCCAAGCGCTAACTAAGCTTGCCGGGCCAGTAGCCAAACCCTTAAGACAAATCGATTCCTAAGGGGACGAACCTCTCTGATATGCAATGTAAAAATATTTCTCTAATATCTATGATGTCCTTTAAAGTTAAATTCATTTTATAATTTATATTTAAAATTGAAAATAAAATTCTTATTTTTAATATGTAATCTTTTAAGTCAATTATTTATCAATAGCTAAAATACTACAATAATAATAATAAAATGTTTATGGGTATATAAAGGTTTGAACTGAATTGGAATTGTGAAAGCGTCGGTTTCCATTTGATCTCTCAAGTTGAGCAATATGCTCGTATATTGAAATCGAGCTGAAATCAATTATCCCCCCCTTAAGCCCCCTTTGCGAGAAACACGCGGTTTTCGAACGCTCAGCACCCCTTCGCTGTCAAATTGGATAAAAATCGAACCAGATCTTTCGCTAACTCATTTATCCCTATGACCTCCAGGGATTCGAACTCGCTTCCAGCCACGATCTTCCCCGCAACTTATAACCTTCAGATGTTTAGGGCCAGTTGTATGTCGGTTGGTAAAGTTTTTGTAAAAGTTAACAAAGGGGTAAATCCTTAGAATTTCGTCGGGATGACCAATCAGATGAAAGTGCGTGTCATCTGATTGGCCATCCCGTCGGGCACAAGATGAATTCCAAGGATTTACCCTTTGTCAACTTTTACAAAAACTTTACCAACCGACATACAACTGACCCTAAGGGCCGGTTGTATGTCGCAAAGTAAATGCTTTTTACCACTAACCAAGGGTAGAGGGTAAATGGAGGGACTGGGATGGCCAATCAGATGAGAGGCACTGACAGTTCCTGTCATCTGATTGGACATCCCAGCCCCTCCATTTACCCTCTACCCTTGGTTAGTGGTAAAAAGCATTTACTTTGCGACATACAACCGGCCCTAAGACCCTCAATCACAGATAACTTTCACTCCCACCCAGTCCATAAAATCCCCTCTTCTTCTTCTTTTCACGATGGAGGGGGCCAACCCAGGCCTTTAGAGATGCACCTATTTGGTGGAACTCCTTCTCTCATCAATTTAATTTAAAAAAATCGTGTGGGGTCGGGGGACCCCCGTCAAGAACGAAGTTTTTTATTATCGAATCGAATTTCACATTATCTAATCAAAATAAATCAATAACTATTTTATGATTAAAATGGCAATTTTTTTTAGCTTTTTTATTCAGAATTTTGGATTTAAATATTTTTTTATTTCTGGTTTGGCCTTAGACACTTTTCAATGTTTTTATATCTATTTTGGTGATAAATCAGCTGAAGACGATTTCTAATGGAAAATGGAATTTCTAAAGAAGGTATCAAACCCCTGTTGAGTGAAATCCAAACTGGTGGCTAAATAAAAAAATTCTATAGCCATCTAGGTGAACAAAAGAGCCCCCTCCCTGAGTTACAGACCATAGAGAGGACGGACCTCCCATGTAGAAATTAATGAAAAGCTCACCAGTGTTTGTGGTCGAACTTGCCTGGAAAAATACAACTTTTGTCCAGGCTAATATTTTTACAAGTGAAGTGGCAGATGACCGAAGGCCAGCAGCTGAACACCTTTTCTTTTGTCCTCAAGGATAATAAATAATTGCCGTTGAATTTTAGAATCTCTTTCCTTCAACTTCGAGGCTTTGTTTGAACGAATCTCGCTTTTAACAATATTAATCGGAAAGTTATATTTTAATCAATTATTAGGGGATCATTTTTCATGTTTTACAGAACATTAATTTATAGAATAAACTGCAACGAATCTCTGCTAGACTTTATCCAGAACCATTTGAAATATTAATTCCTTTATTATTAATCAGATAAAAAAATTAGGTCTTTTTGTAAAGTACTTGCATATTGTAGAATAAAGTATTTTAAAATATAATTTTCCTAAAAACTTTATATATCTTTTTTGAGGTCCTCAATATACTTAAATAGAATATTAAATTTGATCAAATTTGGTTAAGCCATTTTCAATAAAAAACTAAAAGAGTACTAGAATATATAACTAATTTTTGTGGTATGATATGTACCGAAAACTAATCAGTGCTTCATTTTGTTAAGTTAATGAAATGTTTTCAATTCGTTGAACGGTGTAGAAATAATAGTCGACGAAAAAAAGGAATCCGTCCATGCCCACTAGGGTGGTCCTTATTTTGGGTATTTTCGAATTTTTACGCTGACAGAGGCTTATATGATTCTAAATAAATAAAAAAGAAATATCCCCCAAGTTTCAAGTCTCTATTTCAATTTTAACCTGTGCTGCACAGCGATGTAAGTTTCCCATCTAAATAACATGGGATTTTTGGCATTGAACGATCAATTTTTTATTCCGGCCAAAGTGATAGTTCAAAAATTTGAAACTGTAGACTTTATCCTTATAATAGTAGCCATCCTTCAGAACCCTTACAGATTTTAGCTATTATAATTTTGGAGTCTGTAACTTACTTGCCCTAAGATATAGCAGTATTTTATCTAGATGTCACACCAAAATTATAATAGCTAAAAATCTGTAAAAATTCTGAAAGATAGCTACTATTATAAGGATAAAGTCTACAGGGTTTCAATTTTTTTGAACCATTATTTTGGCCGGAATAAAAAATTGATATTTCAATGCCAAAAACCCCATGTTATTTAGATGGGAAACTTGCTTCGCTGTGAGGCACAGGTTAAAATTGAGATTTGAAACTTGGGGGATATTTTTTTTTTTTATTTCGAATCATATGAGACTCTGTCAGCGTAAAAAATTAAAAATACCCAAAATAAGGACCACCCTAATGCCCACGGACTAAATGAAAAAATCACACTTTTTGGACTCTGGACTAGACCTCATGTAATTTTTGCCAAAACCGTCATACTACAATTTGTGACAATGGTTGAGATCCATAGTCTTTAATTGAGGACTTTTGAAATCGCTCTTGGCGAGAGACCGATTACAAAACTTTACCCATCTGCTTCGCTATGGATAAAATAAAAATTATTGCTTATCTACATTTTTTTCTTCCCCCTTGGCCTCGGGAACTAAATTCCCATTTAACCTGAAAACTTATCTACATTAAAAATAAAGAAAATAAAGAGGAGGAAAATGGCAAAGCTCTTAAAAGACTCAGTACGATCTCCACAAATTTTGGTGATTTGGCAATTTTTGGACACATTGGTACTTAAAGCTTTATAATGCCAACTTGGGCATCAAATTTAAATTCATTAGCTATGACGGTAAATACAGATATAATTCCACTTCTTCTGATCTCCTTCATGTTTTAATTTTAAACCTAAGATCCGTAGGTAGAAAGCCAAAAATCTTTGAGTTCTTTGTTTTGTAATACAACCACCTAAAAGATTTTTCCACAACCACATATGGTTGTTGATTATTATAAAAATCGTGAGAGAAATTACAAATTATTTTATTCCCAAGGGACATAATTTAAAAATTTATTATGGATGCGAATGATATTTGACACTATTTATGAATGTTCACAATTTTAGTAAAGAAATATTGTGTGGGTCGCGATCCCCGGGGGTCGCAAAGTCTCAGAAAAAAATAGAATTTTTTTTTTTTTTTAATATATTTTTTCAATTCTCTAAGACCTCCTGATCCCAAATATACTAAAATTTCTATAATTTGGATATTTCAATTTGTTTGTCAAAATCAGAAATCTAATCTTAATATAAATAATACTTTATATATAGTTAAATCTTTTGAAAAATCTGATGGATTGACTAGCTTAGTCAAATATATAAAACTATTGGTCGGCATCCATTTGCGAGTTTTGTTAAAATATGATTCTAATAAAATAAAGTTGATATATTTATTCCTTTGTGTGTCTTTGTGTGCTAAAGTTAAGAATTCCCTCGATAGGGTCGCGGAGCCTCAGTAAAATAAGAAAAAAAAACAAATTTTAAAAATATATTTGAGGCATTCCACGCCAAATCGGACGGTTTGAAAAATTTTAATTTTTGATTTCCTTTATTGTTTGACATTTTTTAGTACCCATCAAAAAACTCTTTCTGGTAAATTTTGAAATTGTTTTTGATCACCTGTTTAAAAGATTAATTGGCTTGATTTCGTTTTTTCGCTCATAACTTCTTCAAAAATAGTCCAAATTCATTTTTTTTTTTTTTAAATCTTTGTTTTTACTTTACCATACAGGGTATGGTCAAGTATTGTAATCGTGCATGAAAATAGTGGATCTTTTCCATCTTTTTTTCGAAATATCTCAAAAACGGCTGAAACTATTTTGATTAAAAAAATTGAGCAAAATCATGGCATTTCGCTCTACAACGGAAAAGGAGCTAAAAAATACATGACAAAAGTTTCCCGGCCAACCTCTTCTTTGGGTTTATAAAGAAACAGTTCAAAAATTCCAAGCCAAAAAAAACGTTAAATGGTGATGACAATAAATAAACTGCAACGGATCGTTGATAATCTTTATCCAAAATCATTTGAAATATTAATATATTTATTCCTTTATTATTAATCAGATATCACTTGCTATCTTCAGTCCATGTTAACTTAAATTCAAAAATAGTAATCGATTCTGATCTAATACTTGAAGAATAACGTTTGTACATTGATTAATAAAGTAAAGGGTGTGTAGTTTCACAGTGAATGAAATAAAACTCAAAGAGGTTTATACAAACTCAATATATTTCGGATTATTAGTCCATCATCAGGAGTTTACAGGTTAAAACAGTTTTAACCTGTAAACTCCTGATGATGGACAAATAATCCGAAATATATTGAGTTTGTATAAACCTCTTTGAGTTTTATTTCATTCACTGTGAAACTACACACCCTTTACTTTATTAATTCCTAAAACCCTTATACGCTTAGAAAATCACTTTCAATTTAGCCCTTTCCTTCTCTCCAATAAGTTAGACCATCCTAATTCATTAATCATTGAAGTGACACTACTAAACCTATCAAATTTCTTCTTAGACTGCCATACCCGAAACGGGTGTCGGCGCCTCTCCACATATACCTGTGCTGAGTGTGTTTAGTTGTTTTACACAGATATACGGGACCTACCTATCAAATTTACCAAAAACAAATCTAGCCGCCCTCCTTTGTACCATTTTTCTCTCTAATCGTTACGGATATTTGTGCTAGACCACCGAACAATACTCTAAAGGCCAGTTGTTGGCCCTAAATTAGGTCTCTTCTGACTTAACTTCTCTAGATGCACTCTTCAAAATTCTACCAAACATCCACAATTTCTTATAAGCTTTATTGACTTTATAATTAATATGCATATCCCACTTTAAATTTGAGTGAATAGGTATGCCTAAATATTTATAAAATTTAGATTCATTGATAATATTTTCATTAATATAATAAATGGCGTTAGGGCGCCTTATTGCATATGTTTTGTCAGACATGGATGTATTTATTTCTATTGATTTGTTTGTAATATGTGCGAATCGTCAAACTCTAGTACCGGGGTGGCCACTAACCTTAACTTTGGGGGCCGCAAATTTATATAACTGTTTCAAAGCGAGCCACATTGTTTAGAGATCAATTAATGGTTTATTAAAAAAAGACACATTTATTATTTTATAAAATATAAATGAAGTAAGATTTAATTTTTGCTCTACTTACTTATAATATTATGTTCAATTACAATAAAAAAAGAAAATACATTTTACTTTTGAGAAGTGCTGTTAGTTTTTTGAAATCTGGCTGATCATTGGTAAGCGCACTTCGCACGAGTTCACTTAGGGCCAGTTGTATGTCGGTTGGTAAGCTCTTTTTAACCGTTGCCAATCAGGCACTTTCATCTGATTGGCCATCCCCAGCCATTTACCCTTTGCCAACGGTTAAAAAGAGCTTACCAACCGACATACAACCGGCCCTTAAATGTTCATCAGTTAGTTTGGATCGATATTTAGATTTAATGAACTTAAGCGTTGAGTACAGTGATTCACACACATAACTAGTTCCAAATATTGAGATTAGTCTCTTAGCACACTCTTTTGTTAATGGGTATTTTTCTTCTGGGACCTTCTTCAAAAACTCTATGGCCGAAACGCCACTTGGTTTGAATCCTTTTAGTCCTTCATCCTCTTGCAATTCTAGTATCTCTTTTAATTTAATTTTTGTATTATTATTTTTTTAATTTAATTATTATACTTTTTAAAATCAGTATTATTCAAGAGGGTTCAAGAGCCGCACGAGATTGACTGAAGAGCCGCATGCGGCTCGCGAGCCACGTTGTGGCCACCCCTGCTCTAGTAAGACACAGTAAATTTGTACGTATATTTTAAATATATGTATACCTATAGATGAAAATAGAACAAATCTTAATTTGGTGTTGAATTTTCCCTTCCTGATTTCGAAACTGAGAAGCCACTAGTCATCCATTACTTGGGCTCCTAGTATCAATTGTCAAGGAAATAATTAATCGGTTTCTTTCCACACGAAGACGCTCTTTGTGAATTCTTTCTGGTGGAAAGTGATTGATCATCTGCTGTCAGCTTCCAGTTGCAGGTTGTTCAGGTTCAGGTTCTCGGCTGCCATGTGTCCTGTCTCGTTTCTCGTTTCTTCTCTTGTTTCCTCAGTTCATCTTTGGCATGATCGAGCCTTTACAGTTGATCAAATGACTCCCTCTGATTTCTATCCTTATCTGTTTGAACCTGTTCAGAAGCACAAAAAAAAAATCAAAAATTGATGAGATACTTTAAAAAACAATTGGATAAATAAATCATTATTTAAAATGAAATTGAACTATGGGGAGTGCTGCTGCAAACTTTCACCACTAGATGCTCCACAGAAATTAGGGTTTTTTGCCTCGTTTTTATGAAATACGAGTTGCAAGGCCCTCCTTCGGCAGCCCTCTTGCTGCCCAGGGGGCACGCCCCATGGACCCCCAACCCACGAACCCCACTCCCACCCACCACACCCCCGTACCATGCACCTGTGCCCAACCACCGTCCTCACAACACCGCCCCGCCCCACTGCTCTGCACCACCCCACTACACCTCTGGACCCTCACCTGAACCCTCCACTCCACCCTGCACTACCCCACCCCACCATCCCCCGAATCCCACCCCCGCACACAGTTATTGCATTTCTAGCCTTCTAGTGACCCACAGTTTATGTATACAAAATTTGGTTGTATACTAAATTTGGTTGAGTTTGGTCCAAGAGCAAAAATTTTCATATTTTGACCCCCCCCCGCCTTTTGGATAGTTTTTTCCGGTAATTTTTTAAAACAAAAGTTGTCAGAAATCACATCCCCCCCTACAACTTTGCTCATTATAAAATTTGCCGTAGGGTTAATAGTTTAGGAGTATTTGATAATTTTCATTCGTGCGCCCCCCCTCCCCAAACCACCTTTTGGGGTCAAAATATCAAAACGTTATATAGTTAAAAATGTAAGTTAGAAGACATCTGATGCAAAAATGAAATTTTATAATAATCCCATCAGCCGTTTTTACGTGAATTGTGAGCAACTTTTCGGAAACCACGGAAATATACAGACAGGAATTTTGTTGAGGGTGTTTTCGTTCATAACTTTGCTTGAAACGTGTGCAACCAACATTTGGCGTGATTTGGAGCAATGTACAGACAAAACCTTAATTATATATATATATAGATTTCAAAAACTGATTAAAGAAAAAATAAATATATTATACATGGTGGGGAATAAAGATTACCACATTTTGAAGAGGTATAAAAAAGTGAAATCAACTAGTGTGTTCACAACACGAATTTCACATTTTCATTTATTTGAAGTCAACGCGACACTAATAATTTACACCCACTCTCTTTATTTCATTTTTTGAATTTTTCAAAAACGGCTATAACGATTTTTTTAAAAATAAATGTATTTATCAAGTTTCACGAGTTAATAGTTGTAAAAATTTTTAATCTGATTGAATTATAGGAAGTGGTTGTAAACTACGAGTGTCGTAAAACAAATATTTTAATCGTTCATATCTCGTCTTCAGAAAGTCACAGAGCCTTGAAATTTGAAACTTAAGTTATCTAGAGGCTACAAGAAGTATAACAAGATTTTGGCTAAAAGAGAAAACCGGAAGTTGATATTTACGTACGTAAGAATTTAACCCCTTGCGTTTCGCAACCATAAGTCTTAGAGATATGAAATTTGAAACTTAAGCTTGATATAGGCTAGAAGGATTACATCAAGCTTTTGTTTGAAATCGGAAGACCGGAAGTGGACATTTACATGAAAGATTTTTCTTTTTTTTTTGATTTTCTCAAAAACGACTCCAACGATTTTTTTAAAAATTTATTTATTTATCAATTGTCTTGACACACACCCTTTCGACCAAACTCAACCAAATTTTGTATACATATTCTGTGGACCCCCAGAAGGCTAGAAATTCAAAAACTAATCACCCAAATAATCACCCAAATAATCACCCAAAATGGGAGGGGGGGGAAGGGTCAAAAATAAAAATTCTAGCCCTTTCGACCAAACTATGTATACAATGTTTTTGCATTTATAGCCTTCTGAGGGTCCATAAGACATGTATACAAAATTTGGTTGAAAGTTTGGTCGAAAAGGCTAGAATTTTTATTTTTGACCCTCCCCATATTGGATGATTAGTTTTTTCATTTCTAGCCTTCTGGAGGTCCACAGAATATGTATACAAAATTTGGTTGAGTTTGGTCGAAAGGGCTAGAATTTTCATTTTTGACCCCCCCCCTTTTTTTTTGTTTGGTATTGTTTAAAACACATTAAAAATAAATATATATATATATATATTATGTTCTTTTCAAAATTATATTCAGTTTTTTTCTAGTTAAATTTTTTTATTTTTTATATCTCTTTAAAATGTGAAAGATTTTTTATGCCCCACCCTGTATATCTTCTTCAAGTGCCATACTCGATTACGAGCGTCGGCGATTACTATGGAGAGTAGGTATGCTCTCCATTGTAATTTTCCTGGGAGAATTTTTTACAGGGGTGGATTCCCATTGCCTTCCCGTGAAGGAATAAGATTATAACCGGTAAAAGCTCTTCAGACTTGAACCTGTATTAGAAGGCATGCACTTTAACCACTACGGCCAACCTGACTCTATATAATTTAATACCATATAACTAATAAATAAATTTAATTTAAATATTATTGTAATTTTTTAGTCAACCGTATAAATATTCATCTAATCTCTTTTCTAAATGACTCGACCCATATTTCGGTGGGGCCATCTGCCCTGAGCTTTGCCCGGCATTCCCCATTCCTACCAAGAATACTTTTTATGGAGGAATATGTGAACGCCATACAGGGTTACCAATGTTACCATACGTCCCGGATTTGGTGGGACTGTTCCACATTGTTGTAAATAATCCCGCGTTTTAGGTCACATATCCTGATTTTATTACTTATTAAAGGGTGTGTTTATGTTTATATCATTTTAATAGGACATTTTTTCGATTCTCCATTCAAACGCGGCGTCCGAAAGAATATTTAGCCTTATGACAATCGCTTGGCGTAAAAAGAGGAATAGATTCTTACTAGAAAATTTGGAAGCTGAATTGATGATCAAAGAAAATTTTAGAATGACGTGGAATAAATTTCAACTATTTTTAAAAACTGAAGGCTCGAATATATTACAAAAAATCAAGTGGTGTGTTCACCACACGACTTTCACATTTTCATTTATTTGAAATCATTGCGAGATTGCGACACTACTAATTTACACCCCCTTCCTTTATTTCAATCGGATTCAAAATTTGACACAACTAATAACTCATCACACTTGATAAATACAGTAATTTAAAAAAAAATCATGAAAATCAAAAAAAAACGAAAAATCTTTCATGTAACTTTCGGTTTTTCGATTTCGACCAAAAGCTTGCTGTACTCCTTCTAGCCTAAATCGAGCTTAAGTTTCGAATTTCGTAGCTCTGAGACTTATGGTTGCGAAACGCAGGGGGGGTACATACGTACATACATACGTACGCACTGACCAATTGATTTTTGGCCCATTTTCGGCCTCTGGGGACCACAATATCCGGTTTTATGTCCCAAATTTGGTTTCAAACTATTATAGGGATCGATTCCTTCCACCTAGAAGTTACAAAATGAAATTAACTTTTTTCATCTCTGAGATACAAGCTCTCAAAGATTCAAGACCCAGACAGAGCATCGCAATACTTCCCATTATATTCTATGAATATAAATGTGAAAGTAATTAACTCAAATGAAAAATATTAATCTATTTTATTGAATAAAAATGTTATTTTTTTATAAAAAATATAATAAGTGTTGATTTATGTAACTACCAATGCATATGATAAAATAATAATTTGTTTAAATTAAAAAAAAATTCTATCTTCATATTTAATTGAAAAGTTTTTATTTTGCTTAGAGTATCAGAGTTGTTGATTCAAAAGAGAGAAACAAAGAGGTTGTCCTTTGCTTGATTCAAATAAACATACACACATATATATAAAATATATATATTATTGTTTCTCTCTATCTATCTTCATAAGTCGCGTACCGCATCAGACTTTATAACATCTGGTAACCCTGATGACATATTAATGTTTGAAAATATTTAGGCGTGTTATATTGACAAAAGAACAAGATTTATGGTATGTTTTAGCTTTGGGTTTCTTATGCTTGTAAGATCAAACAGAATATTAAAAAAAACTTTTAAGTAAACTGATTGCAACATTACTTGGCCTATTTCCTTTACTCTTTATTCATTGGTAGCTGAAGTACTCTAAGAAAAAAAAATCGTTTGTTCTAAAAATAATCCGTAGGTATTTAATTTTATTACTAGAGTAGTTTGAGGGTATTAAAAGTTTTAAAGCGAGCATTAGTTGGCTCGATAAATTAAAAATAAAGTTATTGTAGGACATATAAATTTTTTGGGTCATTTTGATCGTAGGATGCAAATCAATCACGAATGATTGATTCGCTTTAAAATTTATTTAGAATCTTTCTCCCCTTCTTTGAGGTCATTCTACCGATTTCTCCTTTCAAATTAGTCTTATCACAATATTTCAATTAAGATAACAAAAATAGACATCACATAACTTGTGATACTTGCATAGCATAAGCAATTTTAAAAAAATCTAGGAATCGTTTTTGAGAAAAAAATAAATAAATAAAAACCAATACAGGTAGGGTTGCCACCTTTTTTGAAAAAAAATAGTATTTTTTTTAAGTTGTATAAATATAGTACTTTTGGGAAATTTAGGGGGGGGGGGGGAGAAATAGTACACATTTATTTTTCATTTTTTATTTTATATATTATTTATTTCATTATTTAATTTTCCATGTGTATTTATTATTACTTTTTGCTTTGGGCAGCAAAGTTCTATTATTTTTAAAATAATCATAGGAATCCGAACAATTTAGATCCATATTAAAATAAATTAACAATTCATTTTTAATAGATGCTTTATTTCTTTCTTATCGCCATATCTCACATTCATGACGGAAAAAATTCTTTCTGTAAAAGCAGAAGTTGTAAGGAATGGAGAGAAAAAATTTAATAATTTTAAATGTATTAGTTAAACATGTATCTGTGCTTTTGAAAAAGCATTTGCCATTTTTCAGCAGTATTTTTAGATTGAAATACCTGATTTTTATTTACTTTCGAAATAATCTCATTTACCGCAATTATTTCTGAATACAAATTATTGACATTAATGTTTAAATCATCAAATCAAGGCAGGAGTTCCCCAAGGCAGTATTCTGGGACCTTTTACTATACACATCAGACCTTCCAACTTCTCAAGAATGCCATGTCGCCACCTTTGCAGATGACACAGCCATACTATCCTCGGACAAAGATCCAGTGAAAGCTTGTTATCTTCTTCAAAATCATCTTGATAAAATAAACATATGGGTCGAGAAATGGCGAATGAAGATAAATGAGAGTAAATCACAGCATATAAACTTCTCTTTAAACAGAAAAATAAGTCCCCCGATCACAATCAATAATAAAACAGTTCCTCAAAGTTCCTACATTAAATATCTAGGACTTCACCTAGACTCAAAGCTTACCCGGAGGGAACACATTAAAAGAAAAAAAAAGAAATTATTCTTAAAGTTTGACAAATGCACTGGCTCATCGGCAGAAAATCTCCGACTTCACTGGAAAATAAACTTTTAATTTATAAAGCGATTATAAAGCCTATTTGGACCTACGGAATCGAGCAATGGGGCTGCTCATGTAAGTCCAATGTAAATATAATATAGAAATTCCAGTCAAAATTCCTTAGAATAAGTACTGATGCACCTTGGTTTATTTCAAATGAAATACTCCACGAAGATCTTCGAGTGCCCTATGTGGAAGAAGTCGTCAGAAAAAGAACCAACATCCACGTTGGAAAATTGGCATCGAACCCTAATCAGACCCTCCACTCATTTGTGCGGATCCCCGAAAGAAGACGTCTGAAAAGAAGATGGCCCCAGGATCTCCACAATCCTGAATAATAACAAATTTATATAATTTTTTTATTTTTTCATTATCTTGTCTAGTCTCATAGGAGACTACCTCGTAGCTATTGTAAATATTTCGCATAGAAAATTGGCTCATAGAAATATCCTGTAAATATGTAATTTCTGATTGCCTACAATAAATTCAAAAATTCAATAAGCTGTCGAGTTGATTAAATTCAATAAAAAAGCTGGAAAATTGAATTAGCGATAAAAATAGAGTACATTTCGTACTATATTATTTTTCTATAATATATAGTACAATTGCCTAAAATTAAGATACTATATAATATAGTACAGGTGGCAACCCTAAATACAGCCTTCAAACAAAGGGCCACAAGGGATATTTCAATTTGGAGCAAAAGCTTACCTCCCATACCATCGTTGGCTAATACCAAGCTGAAGTTTCAAATGTGAGACTTAGTGATGCTGAGATATAGTATAGCAGTACAAACATACACTTAACATTGAATTTCCGGTTTAGTTTTTGCTCTGATGCTCCCAAAACCCGTTTTATTTTTGAAGTGAAACTTCTTTAGCGACGTATCTGTTTGAATTTGTTTGTTACAATAAAGGGGAAATGACTCAATAGAGGGGAAATACTAGACAAGCCTTGAGTCCGAGAAAGGAAGCATACGTTGAGTTTCTAGTTGTATGTTAGCGCAACCGTAATATTGTGTCCAGTTAGTTTTTCAAAAGAAGATTTTGTGTTGCTGGTTGCATCATCAGGCGCTCTCTATTAAAACATTACTTAATGAGCATTAATTAAATTTTAAATAATTTTAAAAAGAATACTATTTTATTAGATCATTCTAATGTTTTATAATTTTTATTATTTAGACTTTTGTTCTCACGGGGGGGGGGTTGTCGGTTCAAATAACATCTACGATTAAAGAAGTTTCACTTCCCCGTGAGCTTATGTAGATGAGGCTCATACATAATTTTTTTATTTATTACAGTACCTCTCTCTCTCCCTTTCTCTCTTTATATATGTATAGTTTAGTTATAGTTTGCGTGGATAACCAATTTATTTATATTTAATTGAAAAGTTTTTGTTTTGCCGAGAGTAGCAGAGTTGTTGATTCACAAAGAGAAACAAAGAGTTGTCCTCTGCTTGATGCAAATAAACATACACACATATATATCGAGATGATATATCTCGTATATATATTATTTATTTGTTTGATTAATAATAATAATAAAAAATAATATATATACAGATATATCATCTCGATATATATGTGTGTATGTTTATTTGCATCAAGCTAGAGGACAACCTCTTGTTTCTCTTTGTTATTTATATTTACTTTCATTTACCGTTGGACTAATTTAATTCACAAGGACGAAATTGGGAGGATGAATTAAAAGAAGGGCTTTCATAAGTGAAAAAGTGTGGCCTGCATACCATCTGTATATACCAGTAGCGTGCGGTTCCATGGATGCTGTGGATGCGGCGCATCCCTAAAATTAAAATTTCAGAACGTTAAGAGTATTTTCATACCGTGTCAAATTTGAATCTCGTGTAGTTTATCTTGCTATCTTTAATTTAAAGTAACAAATAAGAGGAAAAAGTAACAATTAAACACCGTATTAAAAGATACGACCAATTGCAACGATTCGTCAATTTATTGTGGCTTCATCAGGCTCTTGATCAAATTTTTAAAACACTACGTCATTTAATTATTTATTGTTAATTAAATACACATAGGTATATAATGTGTTCATATTATATATGTGTATTCTCATATTAGCATGAAAAAGAATTGAATGACTAAGTGTTTTAAAAATTTGATCAATAACCTGATGAAGCCATGTCTAAGTTGGCGAAACGTTACAATTGGTCATATGTTTTAACACGGTGTTTAATTGTTCCTTTTTCCTCTGATTTGTTACATCTAATACTGATAATGGAACTGAATAATAATAATGATACTTTAATTGAAAAGTTTATGGGAAAATTTGAAAATAATTTTCTAGATTTAATATTTGAACTCATTTGAGCTTTTATGAAGTTGAGAAGTGAATTAATTTACATCTACTCGACTCCTGACTTTAATTTAAACTCTACAAATTGAATAAAAAATGAATCTTGATTGATAAATTATAAAAAACATGAATTTCCTATATTTGATTCAATCGCGAATCGAATGCAGGTGATATTTGTCAGATATTAAGTAATAATAATATCTGAATTTATATATTTCTGTGTAAGACATAATGAATTTTTAAATATTTTTCTAATTAATATATTAAATAATAATTAATATATCAAATAGAGTTGTTTTTGACCGCGTTTTTAAATAAGATAAATACATTTCTCTTGGTCCAGATTTAAGATTCAGCTGACTCCAATAGCCTCAACCAGCAGTAGTCTAGCGATATATATATATATATCTTGTTTAAAAACGCGGTCAAAAACAACTCTCTTTGATATATTAATTATTATTTAATATATTAATTAGAAAAATATTTGATAAATTACAAGATGTTTTAGTAGAAATATTTTATTTAATACAATTAGTTTGCACTATACCTTCCATAAGAGCGTCGGTTGAATATTCATTTTCAACTATAAAAATTAATCAATTCCCATAAGTAGCCAAAGGGAAGATTGATGCACGCTCTCGTCAAAATATCAATTGAAAAAAATATGAGAGCCTCATCCATATAAGCTTATGGGAGAAGTGAAACTTGTTTAGCCGTAGATGTTATTTATACATAGAGGCCAAAAAGTTTATTCTTAAAAAATCAAACTCCAGAGACATATCTATATAACTTAAAAAATTTTTAAGTAAACTTTTAATTATCTTTTTGGAGTTGTTAAATAAGTATATATTGTGCTATTTTTAAATATAATATTATTATATTTAATGTTTAGTTTTTTTTTTATTCACTATTTCTATTTTTCGCAAAAATTTGTGGACGAGCTAGCTCAAAAACTAGTTTGAATATCAAACCAAATTTCACACGTAGTTTTGGCCCATTGAGATTAAGAGCTGATTAGATTTTGGTGCATATCGACCAAAAATTAAGGGGGGTGGAGGGGGGGTTAAAAAATTAAAAATCTAGGTCGTTTGAGCAAACTCAACCAAATTTTGTATACAAGTTAACTTTCCCACGATTCACTGCCTGCCTCCGGCTTCCCCTGGAGTCGCCACCTTTTTGCTAGCTCAACGGAATCTCCAAGCAGAACATATTCTCACGCTGATGGCTGATTCCATACCGCCTACACAATCACCCGCGCGCCTACTGAATAGTACGAATTCAGCATTTTCAATTTATATAAAAGAGCCGTTTTGCCAGGCTTAAAATTAGTCTTAACTCACCATTCGGCAACGGAGTTCACCTGCCCTCTTTTCCAAGCAGTTCGCAGTACCAGGGTAACTACCACCAAGTTCCTAACATAAATTCGGTCACTCAAGACCAAGTGCCCTCCCTCTGTCTCGAGCTAGTAAAGGAACCAAGGACTCTCAAGGTAACCCATAATAAAAAATTGACAATTGACCTTGGTCGCTGTATCATCGCGTAACCAAGGCGAACGGTAATAACCCGTGCGAAATTTTCATCTTATTATATCAATTGTTACACGAGTATAAAACTCCCGGGCAGATAAACATTTTTTGACTTTCGGACATAAGACCCCGGTTATCCAAATTCTCCCTTTGTGTGTGTTCTCATCATAATTCACGAATGTAATGTAAAATCATGAATGTAAATTTACGTATGTAACGAACATAAAACTTTGATTATAAAACTTTGAATATAACCTTTGATCGTAAACTTATGATATTAAAACATAAATATAATAAATATTATATAATAAAAATAAATAAAAACTTATCAATCTGTAAAACAATATATAAATAAATAATAAACATTATACATTCATGTAACAAATAACTTTATAACATTGTAAAATCAATTTTTGAATTATAAATAAAATAAAAATAAAAAATATTAAAAAGATTGATTTCAATACTAAAACCGTTCTTTCCCAAAAAATTACAAAATCATTAGATAAAAGTCAAAATTAAATAAATCACTTGCTATCCAGGAACATTAGTAAATTGAATATTAGTAAATTCACCCCAGCTCTACTCAAAAAATAAATATAGTCCTCAAAGACCCAAAAGAAAAATCAATCTTTTTAAAAAGACATTTTTCGGGCTTAAGGTTATAACTGGCACCCACGAACAGAGACCTATGACTGTCGCTTATAATTGTCACTTATAACTATCACTTATAACTGTCACTTATAACTGACGCTAGCTATAACTAACACCATAACTAGCACCCAGCGAACAAAGACTTATAACTGTCACGTTCGTAAGCCTATAACTGGCTTCCATAGGACTTGTGTTCACTAAAGTTATAACTGACTCTTGCGAACAGTCATATCGAAACTGCAAGCCTAAAGTAAATTGGGAAGGAAAAGAATCGGTTTTTGGCGCCCAAACAAATTTAACCTTACATTCGTGAATAATAAAAAACATTATTAAAAAAACAACCTACCCCCAAGTGACCTACCCCTAAGTGATTCACCCACAAGTGTTTAACCCCCAGTGAAAGTGAATCAACAGCTCACCTGAAAAGAAATATGCACCTCTACAAGACACACCTGTGAGTAAACCAAAATTTAACTATAAACAGTAGTGAAAAGTGTTAAGAAATATTGAAGTTTATATTAATAAATGAATAAATAAATAATTAATATTGAATATGAGCAAAACAGTTAAAAGCAAAACACAGAGTAGAATCGATCATTATTTTAATAAAATATTTAAACATATAGAAAAATTTAATAAAAGACACGAGAAACTAGAAAAAAGATATATAGAATTGTTCGGAGAAGACTTAACAGGTTTATAAATAAATAAATACATAATTGTAGAGATTAATACATGAGTTGAAATATTATAATATAAAATATAGTAAATGAATATAGAAAGGAAATACAGAGATATAAATAAATAAAGAAATATATAGGTTATATATAAAGAAATATTGAGGAAAATATTACGAGTAAATAAATATTGAGTCTAACACTATATTACTGATAGGAAATATAATGAAAAATAAATAACCAAATCAGGATATTAAAGTGTTTTTGTAATTATTTTGACTAAATCAAATGCAAAACGAATAAAGTCTTGTAATTGCGGGTTTCTTTTTTTAAAAAACAGAAATAGGGAGACTCAATTGTAGTTTAAAGAAAGAGAAGGAAATATATAAATAATAAATATAGATTCAAGTAAACAAAGAGATTACGTCAGAGGTAGAAATAAGTATAAAGAGATTCAAATATAGGTCAATAAAAAGACAGAGAGAAACATAAGATATCAGATAATAAGTAGGTCAGACAATAAAAACAAACAAAGAAGAAAAATAGGTCAAGCATTACGTAACAGAATTACGATAGGTTAAGAAATATTAAGTAGGTCAATAAAGAGCTTACTAGACAGAAATAGAGAATAGAACAAAGAATAAAATAAACAAATAAAGAAAGAAAATTACCCCTATAATTAAAATAAATATAAAATAATATATCTTTTTAATAAAATCAAGTAATTAAAATAGCTAGAAAATATAAATAAAAGTTTAATCATTATAATAAATAATATTGTTATTTTTAATTAATTTTAAGGAATTTTTTTTTACTGACAATACGCTGAATAATAATAAATAATTTTAAGATTTTTGATAAAAGTTCAATATGTCTACCGCCACAAATACTACCCCTTCCGTTTCAGCCCCCATCTCTAGTATAGCTCCCACTCCCCAGCTTCATAATCATGACACTAATACCCAAAACATATTCTCAATCCCCAGTCAAAATCCCCCTTCTACATCAGCTCCTCCTACCTACCCTACTAGTAGAATTCAAGAAATTAAAGAATATTTAGAGATCATCCCAACCTTTAGCGGTGAAACTGACAACCTCACCCAATTTATAGTACAAACTGAAAAAGTATTAAATCTGTTCTTTTCTGACAATAGGGACGGATTGCAAGATTATATAATAGGAAGGGTTAGGAACAAAATCCAGGGAGAAGCAGCTTTGTTTATTAATGCACAAAATTTCGACACATGGAAAGAATTAAAAGATTGCTTAATAAATAGTTACGCAGATAAAAGAGAAGACACTACACTTATTATAGATTTGACTCATTGCAAACAAGCAGGTGTTTCACCACTAGAATTTTATAAAATTATTCAAACCAAATTAAACCTTTTATATAATTACTACACACTAAATTACAATTCGGAACCTGAGCTAATGGGTCTAGCTCAACGTTTAGCCTTAAAATCATTCCTTGTAGGTTTAAACGACCCACTAGGTTCACTCATTAGAACAAAAGACCCCAAATCTCTAGAAGAGGCCCTTTCGGTGATGAAAAATTCCTATTCCAAAGAGTTAAAAATTAATCCAGTAAACATACACAGGAGCCCCGCTCCAAGTAGAGAATTTATATTTAGGAACAACTTCGCCCCAAATGTAAATACTATACCTCGACAAACTTTTACCCCACACCAAAATTTTAATCCTCAACAAAATTTTACTCCCCGACATCAATTCACGCCGCGGAATAACCCTCCTACTATTACTACCCCTCGTCGACCAAATAGTTTTAACAGAGGAGGCAGAAATTATAGAAACCCTCCCTCTGGACGAGGTTTCGCCCAAAATTTCATAAATCAGTCAAATAGACCCCAAAATTTAAATTATAATGAAGGTAACTTTATAGACGAAAACGACGCAAATTTTTTAGACCAACCGGCCTCGGAACAGCAAAATCAGTTTACCGAAAATCACCCTCCACAAGATCAAGTTTAAATACTTATATAAAACAAACTAAACAAATCCTCCAAAATTTCTCCAAAATAGAAACACATTCCCTATTAGACAAAAAGACTCCTCCAGAACTACCCTTTATAATCCACCCCTCATTAAAAATTAAAATATTCATAGATACTGGAAGTACACATTCATATATTAATCCTAGATTAGCAAATAAAATTTTTAAAAATCAAATCACTTTTAACCCCATTATTGTAACATCTGCCCACGGTTCTAGTAAACAAAATTTTGCAATAAAACGACCATTTTTCGAAATTTTTAATAATAAAATTCCCCTTGTATTTCACCTATATAATTTTCATTCCAAGTTTGAAATGTTATTAGGCCTTGATAATATTCGGAAAATTCAGGCAAAATTCGATTTTATTAATGACAAATTAATCACAAAAAAAAGAGAACTTTTAAAATTCATTATTTAAATGTCAAATCGAAAATGTCAACAATGAACAACCTTAAAGTTGATCTTTCAGGATTTCGAGTTGAACATTTAAACAACGAAGAAAAATTCGGACTTGCAAAATTAATCCAAAAACATAAAAATATAATTTATGACGAAAACTCACCCCTAACCTTTACAAATCAAATTAAACACTTCATTCGAACCACCGACGATAAACCAGTATGTAAACTTCATTTCGGATACATCGATATAGTTTTGGAAATTGCAAACTATAAACGAACTAACCTCTCCATAGTCCAATTTATCCCATTACCTGTTTCCATTATAACAAAACAACCTATAATTATAGATGAACTATATCAGAATTTCATTATAACTAATAGCAATGTATTAAAAATTAATTACTGTATGAATATAAATTATAAATTCTTTTGTAAAACCAATAATGAAAAGGCATCACCCTGTATACAAAACTTAATTATCAAAAAGAATAACAGCTATTGTCAGTTCAATAAATTAATTCAATATCCAATAATAGTGAAAGTACCGAATACGGATACAGCTATAGTAAATGTAGAAAAAAACAATGTAATACTTTATCAATGCGAGAACACACATAAATATTTGAAAATGGGATTATATAAAATAAACAATATAAATAAATGTCTAATTAACAATAAACTAATGGTTTCAAACTCTAACTATACTAAACAAATTCCCTTATTAACCAATAAAAATTATAAATATGTTTCTATAAATAGAACCACCAAAGTTCATTCTTTATCAAGAATAGAAACGAACTATGTACAGGAAGACGAAATTGACGAAATAGATTGGTACCCTAACTATATTCAAAATTCCTTAAATACATTAATCATTATTATGTTAGTAATTATAACTTGTTTCGGGTCATTTTTTCTTTTACTAAATACAAAAATCATTTCGTATTTCGCTTTCCTACCAATAAGGACAAAACTGAAACCACTAGTTTGTCACAGATACCGGCCACAATTTTTGAGTCTCATCCCGAAAATCAAAATTTACCGGGCGATCCTCAAGCTTAAGGGGGGAGGAGTTAACTTTCCCACGATTCACTGCCTGCCTCCGGCTTCCCCTGGAGTCACCACCTTTTTGCTAGCTCAACGGAATCTCCAAGCAGAGCATATTCTCACGCTGATGGCTGATTCCATACCGCCTACACAATCACCCGCGCGCCTACTGAATAGTACGAATTCAGCATTTTCAATTTATATAAAAGAGCCGTTTTGCCAGGCTTAAAATCAGTCTTAACTCACCATTCGGCAACGGGTTCACCTGCCCTCTTTTCCAAGCAGTTCGCAGTACCAGGGTAACTACCACCAAGTTCCTAACATAAATTCGGTCACTCAAGACCAAGTGCCCTCCCTCTGTCTCGAGCTAGTAAAGGAACCAAGGACTCTCAAGGTAACCCATAATAAAAATTGACAATTGACCTTGGTCGCTGTATCATCGCGTAACCAAGGCGAACGGTAATAACCCGTGCGAAATTTTCATCTTATTATATCAATTGTTACACGAGTATAAAACTCGGGCAAGATAAACATTTTTTGACTTTCGGACATAAGACCCCGGTTATCCAAATTCTCCCTTTGTGTGTGTTCTCATCATAATTCACGAATGTAATGTAAAATCATGAATGTAAATTTACGTATGTAACGAACATAAAACTTGATTATAAAACTTTGAATATAACCTTTGATCGTAAACTTATGATAATAGTAAAACATAAATATAATAAATATTATATAATAAAAATAAATAAAAACTTATCAATCTGTAAAACAATATATAAATAAATAATAAACATTATACATTCATGTAACAAATAACTTTATAACATTGTAAAATCAATTTTTTGAATTATAAATAAAATAAAAATAAAAAAATATTAAAAAGATTGATTTCAATACTAAAACCGTTCTTTCCCAAAAAATTACAAAATCATTAGATAAAAGTCAAAATTAAATAAATCACTTGCTATCCAGGAACATTAGTAAATTGAATATTGAGTAAATTCACCCCAGCTCTACTCAAAAAATAAATATAGTCCTCAAAGACCCAAAAGAAAAATCAATCTTTTTAAAAAAGACATTTTTCGGGCTTAAGGTTATAACTACATAATCAGTGGACCCTCAGAAGTCTAAAAATGCAAAATTTAACCGCCCAAAATGGGGGGGGGGGCAAAAAATGAAAATCTTGGCCATTTATCAAACTCAACCAAATTTTGTATACAAATCAGTGGGTCCCCAGAAGTCTAAAAATGCAAAAACTAACCGCCCAAAATGGGGGGGGGGTCAAAAAATGAAAATCTTGGCCATTTACCAAACTCAACCAAATTTTGTATACATAATCGGTGGGTCTCCAGAAGTCTAAGAATGCAAAAACTAACCCTCCCCCCTACATGATTATAAATAATTTTATTAAATATTAATGTAAGTGAGGGGCCAGGTTGTATGGTAATGTCAAGTGGATGACCACATCAGAACACGTCAGCTTATTTTTATTCAGTATTTCTATTTTTCGGTTTAGCCTACAGCCCTTTTTTTTACATTTATATTATTTAATACAGCTCGACTGGTCGCAATATCACGCATGCGCTGACACACAACCAACTAGATACCAAACACATTCTCCCTTCCCTTATTTCCCCTCCATAGAGTCAGCCATCTTTATTGTAACAAAAATTTCAAAACAGAAACCTCGCTAAAGAAGTTTCACTTAAAAATTTAATGTCAAAATTGAAAAATTGTATGATGCTGATGCTATCGATGAATTTTGTTAAGATTAAAATAAAACTTTCAAAATGAAGGGTTTTCTTTCGGACAGCATCCCCTTGTTGAAAAGTTACCTCCCGCCACTGGTATATATACTAGTATACCTTTACTTCGATACTATTGATAATAATTTAGACAGTGAAATTGCGGTTATTAATTTTGGAAAATTCAGTTGAAGGGTTTATATTTGTGAACTCACAGCTAGATTTTGGAAGTTCATATTCATAGTTTGATATAATATGTAAAATGAAAGATACAAGGGGAATCAGTCTCTAGTCTATTACCTGGCCATGTGGCCATGTTTATAAAGATAAGCTATAGCTTCCTCTGGCTCAGTGGATTTTTTGCCTCAAGTGATTGATAATCAGCTGGCAGCTTCCATTTACAGGTCCCCTGCATATACGATCGTTGTTTTTTTCTTGGGTCCATCTCTGTCATGTTCCCGGATGATTCAACTTCCCTTTCACGTTTCCGTTAATGCAGCCAGACCTCTTCTTAATAGGCAAATAAACCATCCGAAGACACCTGTTACAAAATATATCTGTCAGCCATTTATTTTACGATGATTCGACTATTCTATATAGTCATCTCCTGTTTTAAAACTGGAAATAAAATTTATTAGCTTTTTAGTTGGATATCAAAATAGTGTTGCGGAGAAAATAAATTTTTAAATTTCCTTTCATCTTCTTTCTTTTTATATTTATCTCAAGCTTTTTTTAAAGATGTTCACAAGGTTTTATGAAGAATCAAATAATATTAAAAATAACTTTTTTCTCAATTATGGAAACATTTCTCTCTATTTTCTTTCTTTTTATCTTCTTTCAACTTTAAATTACCCTTTTAATTAAGAAAATATTTAGTCAAAGGGTATTTTTCATTAAAAATGAATACGTCATTCAATTAATTTCAAAATAAGCTTTTTTTGTTTCCATTTTCAAATCAAGTGAAAAAATTCATAAAAGCATACATATTTGTCTAATTTATGGAATAACTGTTTAATATTACTTGATATTACTCGGTTTTTTTTTATAATGATACTTTTTTTTAAATGAAAATGATAAGAGAAGGAGTTACACCAAAAAAGTGCAACCCCTGAAGGCCTGGGTTGACCTCTTCACCGTGAAAAGAAGAAGAAAGAATTTTATGGGCTGGGGGGGGGGGTCGAAGGTATCTGTGGATACGGGTCTTAAATAGCTAAAGGTTATAAGTCGCTGGAAAGATGGTGGCAGGGAGCGAGTTCCAGTCTCTGGAGGTCATAGGGATAAAAGAGTTGGAGAAAGCGCTTGTTCGATTTTTATCGAATTTTTTTCTATTTTTTTAACGAAAATGATGAGAGAAGGAGTTACACCAAAAGGGCGCAATCCCTAAAGTCCTGGGTTGGCCCCTCCATCGTGAAAAGAGGAAGAAGAAGGGTTTTTATGGGGTGGGTAGGGGTCTTAAACAGCTGTAGGTTATGCTGGGCAAGTCTAGTTTTAAGTCCGCGTCTTGTTCGCGAAAAAATTTCGACCGACTAAAACCTGAAACCTTCACTATCAATACTAACAATACTAACAATACTAACAATGATAAAAACCTACCCAATAAAAACTGGCTACTTAGGGTCAGTTGTATGTCGGTTGGTAAAGTCTTTGCAAAAGTTGACAAAGGGTAAATCCTTAGAATCCACCTTGTGCCAGGCGCGATGGCCAATCAGATCACACTTTCATCTGATTGGCCATCCCACCTGGCACAAGGTGGATTCTAAGGTTTACCCTTTGTCAACTTTGCAAAGACTTTACCAACCGACATACAACTGACCCTTAGTATCCGAAATCGAACAAATAAAAATAAAATAAAAATAGCTTCTGCTTCAAAAATGCATAAAGCATCACTTTTTGAATAATTTTATTGAGATTTTAACTGTTATAATATTATAGGCATAAATAAACAATTTATTTTATACAAATTAACTTTTAAACGTTAGTTTTAATTTTTTTCTTAAAGCAATTTAACCCGCGAAAGTTAAATAATGTAATCAATAATTTTTTATGTTAATTCTACATATTTAGAAAATTATTTTATTATTTTTTGAAAAGGAAAAATGAATTGAGCACCCGACGGGATTCGAACCCGTGTCTCTCTCCTTTAGCCGAAGAGCGCCTTTACCAACTAGGCCACGGATGATCCCGCCAGGAAAGCTCTCTAGATCGAATGTCATTTTTTCCTTTTCGCGGCTTTTTCTATTTAAAGTATAGTTACCTACTTATGTTTTAGACAAATTAACGTTTAAACGTTAGTTTTAATTTTTTCTTAAAGCAATTTGAGCCGCGAAATTTAAATAATGTAATCAATTATTTTTTATGTTAATTCTACATATTTAGAAAATTATTTTATTATTTTTTGAAAAGGAAAAATGAATTGAGCACCCGACTGGATTCGAACCCGTATCTCTCTCCTTTAGCCGAAGAGCGCCTTTACCAACTAGGCCTCGGATGATCCCGCCATGAAAGCTCTCTAGATCGAATGTCATTTTTTCCTTTTCGCGGCTTTTTCTATTTAAAGTATATATATTTTAGACAAATTAACTTGTTAGTTTTAATTTTTTCTTAAAGCAATTTAAAAAATAATAAAATAATTTTCTAAATATGTAGAATTAACATAAGAAATTATTGATTACATTATTTAACTTTCGCGGCTCAAATTGCTTTAATTTATTTTATATTTAAATTTATTATCTATTAATTGCCTATAAGGACAACTTAGAATGGCCGGCGGGTTTATTTTCCCACAAAACCTACCAATTGACTCGTTTCTATAATTTTATTTATGTTTTTAGAAATTTATTTTTTGATCATTAATCTTTAAATATCCTATTTTATATTTTTTAATTATAAAGGTGAGTTTGTCAACCCCCGTTATCTTGTTCAGAATTGGTTAGTCTATTGTCTTTTGTTGTATTGTTGTTTGGTGAATGCCTTTGACAGCTTTCCATTATGACGTTTTTCCTTTATGAATTAATAATAATTGAAAGCTATCCATGGCGGAGTAAAACGACTTTGAAAGAAAACTGTTTTAATGGCTATTTCTATCTTCTTTTCGTATCTCTATCTGTAAATTTAAAATGTTGTAGATAAGCGCCGGTAGACTCTAGTCTTGGGGTGTGTCGACTGTCGAGTGTCAAGGGTGGGATTTCCAGGGGTGAGTGGATGGCGTGCAGACTGCTGACGTCAGAGCTGAGAAGCCCTCGGGGCAAAGCAACAGTCGACAGCTCCTAATTGACATCTATCACTCACCAATCAACTGAAGAAACGCCTAACATCTATTTCAACAACATTCCCTATTAGAAATTATCGCCATTAACCTCAATTAAATTGTACTCTTGAACGATTACACATCTGGATAATAAAACCTTCAGAAAAAAAACGATATTTTATTCCAATAGTACTGTTCGACAAAAATTTCTCCCCGTAAACCTAACAATAGATTCCAGTAGAGTTTTATACGCTGATTAAAAGCAAAAATACAAAAATTGAGATGGCTAAATCTACTCTTATTAAACGAGCAAAAATTGTATATAAATTTATATATATATTTGTATCTTGGTTCTATTTTGAATACGACTCTACCGATTTTGATGAAATTCACGGGTTAGGGGGTTTTTGGGTTGGCAATTCGATCTGTCGCGGTCTCATCTTCGACAAAATTGTTTTTGATGGGTTTTTTTCGTAAACAAATTAATTATTCTCAGGTAGACAAATCCCATTCTTTAGGGTTTTAAAAAAAGGTTTTCATCTCTTTTACCTTTGATACCCAGGCAGACAGGTGGGTTGGCTTAATTCATTGTTCTCGCTAGGCCTTGAAGAACTATTACGTGGACTAAACATTAGAATTTATTAACAAACGTTTTATAATTGTTTTTTATAAAGAACCTTATTTATTTAATAGAATAAAAAATAATCAAGAATTTATTTAAAAATATCTTTTGCATAGCAGGTCTCAATTTTCTGAAAAACAACACATTTTGATAGGTTTTATTTATTAATAATTGGATGAATAAAATGAATCATATGGTTGAATCAAAACAGGTGCAGGAGGTGGGGGTGCAGTGGTGGGGGATCCGGGGGTAGGGCGAGGTTTCGGGGTGGCGTCGAGCGGGGTGAGGTGTGTGTGCGGTGGGGGGGGGGGGTACAGGGTCAATATTATATATTTCTTTTTTAATTTGAAAACGGTTCTCAAATAAAATCGACATTTTTATCAGAATTATAAATTAAAAATAATATTAAAATAAAGCTTTTAACTGAAGGAAGAAGTTGCCGAGCATCGTGTCTCGGTGCCTCCGGGTACTTAATATTAATAACAACTTTTGTATTTCTAAATATAATTCGGTTATGTTCTCTGGTAACCTATTCGTTCGTATATTTGGTTCCAAAGATTTATTTCTCTTTGGTAATTCTAAACTGAGTTAGATATTATAAATAACACTGGTCAACAAAAATTTTCACCTTAAACCCACCAATGGATTCCAGTAGAGCTTTATACGCTGATTATCATGCAATTTCCCGATTTTTTCACAACACGTCAGAGTTTTGAGATATTATCGGTCAAAATGACAAAAAAGGCCATTTTGACATTCGAGTCCCATTAAATATTCAACAGCAATAGTTGAAATCAAAATATTTTGTTGACGTAATAGAAAACAGCTGCTTCCTCCTTGATTTTCAAATTACCACCTATTTTTAGCTCAATTAGAACTCGAGTTATAACTAAAAAACTAAAACTACGTGATTATAAAGGATAATAAACATTTTTGTTAAGGGAGAATGGTGGAGGTTCTTGGTGAAACATTTTAATAAAGTAAAGAAAATTTTTGAAAATTTTTTCAGAAACTTTTTAAAATTATTAATATAAAACACTAGGTAGGTTTCACATAAATAAAAGATCAGATGCTTGTTTAGTACGACTCTATATATATATTTCAGGAGTATAAACCCATCTTCAGAAGTTCATAATATGGAGGTACTAAACAACCATCTGATCTTTTATTTATGTGAAATCTACCTTGTATTTTATATTTTAAATTTTAAAAGTTTCTAAAAAATTTTCAAATTTTTTTACTTTATTTTCAAAATTTTTCTTTACTTTAGATAATAAACATAGATAAAAACATAAGGTCTTAGTTTTTTAGTTATAACTCGAGTTCTAATTGAGCTAAAAACAAGTGGTAATTTGAAAATCAATGAGGAAGTGGTTTTCTATTAGGTCAACAAAATATTTTGATTTCAAATATTGCTGTTTAATATTTAAAGGGACTTGAAAATAGGTCAAAATGGCTTTTTTCGTCAATTTGAACGATAATATCTAAAAACTCTGACGTGTTGTAAAAAATCAGGAAATTGCATGATAATCAGCGTATAAAGCTCTACTGGAATTTAGTGTTAGGTTTACGGGGGAAAATTTTTGTTTAATTTTTGTCAAGCAGTGTAATTCGTTGAGCGTCTGTCAGTCCTTCTGTCCTCTCTGTAGCTTCGAAACATTACAAACTAGTAAACATAGAATCTTGAAATTTGGCTTCCATAATCCCATAGTCAAAGACAAAAAAGAAAAAAATGAAAATCACCTAAAAATTTCCATTTTGGGTCTTTTTAACAATGTCGTTTTAAAGCAAAATAAATAAAAAAAATTAAACCTAATTTTACTCAAAGAGATCTTTACAGATTACATCCGATGATATTTTTTTGGCCACACATTAAATAAATA
>JALMQS010000562.1:4413-59416 GCA_024734495.1 Forficula auricularia
ATAGTTGCCACACACATGTACAGATGACCCGCTGCCCACACCCCCCACTGAATCCAACTTTCCTTCTGTGAATGTGGCAATTTTCGTAGGATCCAGAAAATGCTCAGTATCCCTTACCTGAAAACTCTTCTGTAATGATTTGTAGCCAAAAAAAAAAAAGAATAGTTTTTGCCAGAGAGTACACAAAATTGGTAACTTATAACAATTGGAGTGTGTTTACCAATAGACATTTGACAAAACAACACATATCCTAAAAAACATAATATTTCTCTGATGCCATTTATTAAGGACTTTTCAGACCAAAACAAGTAGCCTGTCTAATTTTTTGACCAAATTAGTTTTAGCCGTTTAGTAATAATTCAAAAAGAAGAAAAAATCATTTTTCTGCACACCAGCAGAATTCTAGAAATATAACCTACAAAAGTAACTAATCCAGGCTCCCATCCACACAAATTGATTTATTTATTTGAAGTCCATCTCACCACCAACTACAACTCTTCTATTCTCTATGATTGACTTTAAAAACAGCCACAAATTGATTCTTAAATTCATACAACCTGAAGAACCCATGAGGCTGATTTGATAAATATATACCAATCTTAAAACTGTTTGATTACCAGAGAAAATCAAAAACATCAGAAAACTTCTACAAGAGAAACAACCACTCAATATCTCTGAATCAAAATCCACAAATTGACTTAATTAAACTGGATTAAAGTTTCAACTTAAATTGAGACCTATACAGAAATGCACGAGTACATACGTACCCCACTAACAGATTTAACCCCTTTGATCAACCAAAAATCTGCAGTCCCAAACCTACTCAACTGATGAAGTGGGCAAACGATTCCTTCAACAGAAGCCAGCAACAAATTGACCATCCTTGAGACAGCCCTCAGCAAGAAGCTCAACCCAGCTCCTTACCATCAATATCAATATCAAGCTGATTCATTAACACCATCTGATCAACTACATAGAGTGGATATATACATGCAGAAAAGATCTGATCAATAATGCATAGCCAATGCCAAAAGCAACACATGAATGATCTGACGGATTGATAGCAGATCAAAAGCTGAAAGCAACAAGAAACAACCTTGTCTCTTCCTGCATTTCTGAATCAATCTCATCTGTACATCTCTTCTGATACTGATGCAGGATCTAAATTTTAACGTTTAAAATGGAAGGAACGAGACGTTCCCTGCCTGGGCTAGGTGGACGCTGGGCTGAAGGTTCAGTTCAGCCAGCTAGTACTTTATAGACAAATGAAAGGAAAACTGGGGATAACATCTGCTGAAAACCACTCTTTATAATAATGACCTCAGACATTTTAATAAATGTTTTATTTAAGAATATTTTATTTATTTTATGTGTTTCAGAGAACACAACCCAAAGAAAAGGCAAAGAAGTCACCATAAAAAGCTGGAATGTCAAGAGAGCTGTATTCTGTTTCTGAGAAAATAAACAGAAATAAAAACAATCATGCCAAAGTACCAACTCAGAGCCTCTGTTTTACTTGAAATGAAACATCCATTTTGATTGCAGACTCTCCAATTTCATTTTTCAATACTATAAACTCTTTGAGAGACGGAAATTGACTTTATTCTATGTGTCCAGCGAGAAGGGGAAAGAAAGAAGACATAAAAAGACAATCCATTTGACGAGCTTCTGTCCTCCTCCCTCCATCCCTGAGGGCGAACATGTCTGCTTCAAAGGATGAAGTTCGAGTAAGCAGATTTAAAAATGTGTCCCTCCCAACTGAGGAGTGACATCAAAGGTGTTCTTGAAAGCTCTTCACTACCTGTCTAGGACCAGCTGAATCTCTTCCAAAAGATGCCACCTTTACTGAGACATTCCCACTGTTCATGGATAGACCAAAGAAAGGATCAACAATATCCATTTGGCCTGAATATTAAAAGGAAGTCTACACTTTGCACACAAAAGAAAGGTCATGAACAGGAATACCAACCACAAAGATGAGCAGAGCCAAAAGCTTAAAAATAATGATCTGTCTCTACAAACAACGACTTGACCTACCATACAACCTGGTCCTCAAAATATTTATAACCATGGTAAAAATAATTTTTGTTTTTAATCTCTTCAATCCCACTTGATTATGTATATAAGAATTTGTTGAGTTTGAAAATAATAGGATTTTCATTTTTTTGACCTCATATTCCTCCCTCCCATTTTGGGAGGTTAGTTTTTGCATTAGATTTAAAAGCTGACTGATTATTACATAAAAATAAAGAGTCATTCTTAAATGTATCTAGATGGACTTTACCCCACCTCCTCCATCCCCTTAATTTTTACTGATATAGCACCAAAATCTTAACTGTTTTTAACTTCTGTTAACTCAAACCACGGTAAAATTGGAGTTTGATATTCATGATGAGTTTTTGTTTTAAATTTTTGTCCATGTACTGTTACAAGAGAGCACTGGGTGAAGCTTTTTTACATCTTTAGATAGTCTATAACCTAAAATATAATATATGAAAAAGTCAACAGCTGAGTTTGAGATTAGGGAAATGAACACATGAAAGAAACAACAGACTCAGATAAGCTTATGGGCACATTTATAAATAACTTCTTGTTTTTTGAATAGAAAACTGTATATGTTTCTGTGCATATATTCTAACCATAAAATAATCCAAATAGCCAGATAGAACTACTTTATAATATCAAATACAAAAAAAGATAATAATACAGAATTCCAAAAAAAAATTATAACAACTATTTTAAATAATCATTTTAACTGAGTTATCAAATAATAATGATCAAATATTTAATTATTAATAAATAATTAATAAATAATGTTATTAATTTATAATTTAATAATTATTATCTACTATTTTCTGGGAGTACAAAGTCTTGACAAATTTTGCAGTCAATTTCATTATTTTGGCCTTAAGTTTCTCTTCATGTTAAGCCTTGGTATTTCTTTGTTTTTTAACAAATTAGACAAACATGATGAAAATGAAGCTTATGAGGTGGTCTTTTACTCAGAAACAACACATCCATTTGGAAGAAACCTGAGAAACACTTTCCCACTTTCACCATAATGACCATTTTAAATTTGAATTTCATGCAATCATATAAAGGTTCATTTTTATTAGCAAGGTTACATACATTATTTTGATTGATGACAATGAGAAATAAGTTTTCTTAAAACTGTGGCTTAGTATTCTATTAAAGTAGAAAATAATCTCTAAATTATATAGCCAGTTTTGTTATTTTCATTATTTTTGACCTTTTGATTTTACAATATTTAGTTTAATACCTAATTATTGTTCCATAGCTATGTTCAAAGCCAGAATAATTGTTAAAAATAATTATTAAGATTTTTTTTAAGATCTAATTGATTTAATATTTTTTTGATAAAAAATAGTTCTAATAAAGCTACCAGTTTTTTTTTTTGTGTATATTCAAATATGTACAGAAAAATATAGTTTCCATTTAAAAATGAAGTTACTCCTTGTGTTTACCTTGAAAACCAATAATTTTGAATATCAAACAGAAGTGAAAGTTGGGTTCCCTCCATATAAATGAAACTTTTATTTGAAACTTTTTCAGCATAGAATAATGAATTTTTTAAGAGTTATATGACTGTCTTCAAGATAAAACTCAATCTGGTATAAGGGCTTAAATCTAATGTTGTCTTCATTACCCTACAAATTATTGCTAAAACTGTTTGAGTCTGATTCATAAAATGTATATTTTTAGCACCGACTTCAAAAGTGATATTTCTCATGAAAAAATTAAAGTTTAGTTGCAATCAAATTTGATAATTATTTTATACCTTTAGTGGATTTTATTTAATTAAGTTCTTGATGTTTGATGGCTTGTTGCATTAGAAATTTTTTTTTGAAACATTTAGTTAAAATTTAAATTGAAGCAAAAACCCAAACAAAATCATTTTTTATCCAGAGCCTAGTCCAGTTAAAAACCAAAGCGAATTGCAGTTTATTTAAACCTACATTGAAGGATATAACTCCCTCCGGAATCTAATTAACTAATGGCTATATAATTTGAAAATTGTCTTTTTTCGTATTTAAACAAACAAAAAATTATGCCAAATTAAAAAAAAAAGAACGAAAAAGTTTTAAAAACATATTTTTTTTTTTGCAAATTATTAGAATGTTTGAGGAAAAAATATTGAATTTTCCTGACTTGTTTATTTTTGAGAATAGCAGGGGTCCACTAAGTTTCCTATCTATCTCCGTGTATCTATAAAATTATTACTTAATTTTTGAAATTCACGCAGAATCAGTAAGCAGTTCAAATCAAACAGCATCTCCTACTGCTTCAGTTGCAAAAGGCAGCTCACAGGGTTTGTCAGTTTGATTCTGAGTCCTTTCCCCCAATTAAGCTACAGGGCCCTGGGCCCATGGTGCTTCAGTTTATTGTACAAACCAAAACAGCAGAATAACTGCAATAAAAGAGCCTGTCATCATCATGGCTGGAAGGCTGTGTTGCTGGGGCAGGGAAAATCTCAACCCCATTCATACTACTATGTGTTTAGTAGAGAATGAGCAAGTCAGGGGTGGTGGAAGAAGAGGAGATTGGGGAAACAAAAAGAAGAAAGAGGCAAAAATCACTGAGAATATTTATCCAATAAAAGAGAATCAGCAAATCAGCAGGATTTCTATTATCCTTGAACATAGTTGCTTATCTTTTTTTTTTTTTTTTTTAATGATATTGACAGAGAAGGAGAGCACTGTAGCTGTGATCCCTGGGCAGCCCAAAGGCTTAGCCCTCCACTTAGGAAAAAGAACAGATAGGAAGGTGGTAGCAGAAGCCAGATCAACAGGTTGGTCTCGTAAAACTAGGATACCTGAGCATCCAATTACTAGAAGGCTGTAGGGTCACAGCAGAAATTTTATAAAATTCAAGCAGCATTTACCTCACTACTTTTATTACCAGACCCATACTACAGAAAGTTGCCTGCAGAGAGGTGAATTCAGAACCTGAGACTCTGCCAGTTAAAGCTGCTACTCTGAACGGCCATAATTCACGGGGTGGACATCTTAGGGCTTCAACAAAGAAAAGTTTACTGGCTTTTTTAGGAAAAGAATAAAGCCATAGTGCTTCCAGTGGGGCATGGAGAAGAGAGTATAAACTGCAGTTTCATTAAATAGGTCAGATTATAACTAACCTGGAATATTTATAAAACATGGACACAGTTTACATGACATTTCCATTGCTATGTCCAAAATTTCATTTTACATTTCTAGCATCCTATTTTTATCATTCTTACGCTGAGACAGATGACCATTTGATCCAAAATAAATAAGTGGTAAATATCTTTCCAAGTTTACAAGTCTCTATCTCACTCAAACTGCAATCTAATATTTAAGTCAATCCAACAACATGGATTAAGATTAAATGATCAATTTTTATATCTTAAAAGTAACCATTGTAGTACCAACCTGTGGAATTCATCCCTGAGCAATATTAGCTATCCTTACAGAATTTTACAGATTTATATCCATTACACTTGAAGTTTATCTAAGATAAACTGCTACACATGAATATTGGCAAATGAATTCAAAATTATAAGAATAAAAAATCAGTAAAATTCAAGGGATACAAAGAACATGATGAAGGGGAAGTATTCTAACTTCGGTCAGAATAAAAACATCAAATCAATGCCCAAAACCTGATGAAGCTGGGAAACTGAATCAGGTACCTAAAGGTTTAAATTGAGATAGAGACCAGAAACCCTAGGATATTTTTTTTAATATTTATTTAAAACCATATGAGTCCTCCGTCTGAAAAATAATCTAAAACATCCAAAATAAGCATCCAACTTTGCCGAGCACTTCCCCAGCCCTCTCCCTGGACCCACTGAACCAACCCAAAGTCTCCAAACCTCTATCCCCTCCACCACAAACCACTCTCCAAACAAAATTTGCTGAGTCAATTACTTTTGACCAGTTTCCCCATTTGGTGGTTAGTTTTTGCATTTAGCTCTCTATGACGTCTAGAATATGTATACAAAATTGTGGGAAGTCATCCTTCAAGGGCCAGATCTTTCACTTGTTTGAACTTCCATTTGCATATTTAAAAAGAAACATGAAAAGAAGCCAAAAATTTTCACATCCTCATAAAGGATCTGATAGACCCCAAAGTTTCTGATAAAAACTAGAGAAGATTGAACACTCTGGAAGACAACATTCTCAAAATTCATTGCAATTAAGGCAAAAGGCAGAAAATTGAAACCAGATTGTCATCCAATGCTGACAAAGAAAAGCCACATACCCAAAGAAGACCATCCATGAAATAAAATTATCTTCGTGACAAGCCACATTCTTTTGTTTTATTTAGTCCAAAGGAACCTCCAAAACACCTTTATATGAGTTGAGTCATTGTTTTTTAATATTAAAAACACTTGATAACTTCTTTGTGATTAATTGAATTTTTTTATTTAATGAGCCCTTGAAAAAGTAAAAGATAGTTCGTTTTCTTAAGTGGTTTATTTATGTCTGCAAACCCATTAGATTTAAATAGTCAAGGCCATTTATATAGGAACATGAATTAAAATATTAAAGGCAAAACAAAAAAATTAATTAGAGCAGTGCTCGACTGTAAAAGAATAGTTTTGAATTTATTATAACTTTTGCTGAGAAAAAGAAAGAAGTTCTTAAAATGGAATACAAGTGAGCACAGGAAAGAATTTAAAACTATATAAACATAGAGCAAAAGGCGAAAATTAACAGCAAATTCATGAATATCTGCCAAAATAAGCAAAGTTTATATACAAACCACCATATACAAATTAACATGAATATTTGTACAAATCAAACCAAGAAGAAATGGATTTATGCTTTTCAACCAACTGGACCCTTTATCCAATCAGTTATATTTGGTTTTTCAAAAACCAAAACTTTGGAGGGACTTGAACCTGAATAGCTGATAAAAAAAATTACTATCAACGCTAACAATCAAAAAGCCTGCAGAAATTGAATACATATAGCCAGATGATCAAAGCAAACATAAATGGACCCCATTTATTTATTGTAAATCAAAGGCCAATAGAAAAACTGGACACTGTTCTACCCATAGCAAATAACAAATATATGCTTATTGATCTATCAATATTAAATACAGAATTTATAGAATTTCAAAATCTACTAGATGCCTACGTAGGCCCAAAAAAATAATAGTAATTAAGGTATCAGCAAACATATGCAATTGATAAAGAGAAGGATTTTCCTGATTCTAAAACTACCTTTTATCTGGTCAGTGAGGTTAAAACGGCGATTTCAGTAAAATTCAACAATTCTTCCACTTAGTAGAAAATATCAGAAGAGTTAGTGGATCATTCCATGAATGATGACATTCTCAGCAAAAGTGAGTTTAACATTTTGACCAAGCTAGTAAAGAGCAGAAATAGAAGATAGAAAACAAAAGCTCAAAAACTATACAGTCTGACTATTTTTCCCCCATTCATTACTGGCAAAGAAATTTGAAACAGAGTTTTTTTAAAAATACCTATATAACCAAATATTGTTTAATGAGAGTAGCACTTTAACATATGTATATGGCCAGAGCAACTCATAAACCCGTGGGGAACAGACAATTGGAATATTCAAGCCATGACAGAGTCCATTATATTTATAGAAAGATCGGCTTTGAAAAAGAAAAGAACAGAACAACCTGTTTTAAAGATATTTAACTGAACTCAGAGAAACCTAAAAACAATATATAAATTAAAATAGATTGTGGTGTTAAAAAGGCAGAAAAGGATTTTTAACAAAGATAAAAGCAAATAAATATTTTTATGAAATATTCTAGCTGAACAAAGGAAAAGAAGTGACATTTAAACAAGGACCTAGAAAACCGCAATCCATAGTAATGAATATTTTATAAAATACATTTATATTTCATTTTCATCTGAAAATGCTAAAGATGAAGGGTTCAGGATAACGTTGGATCTTTTCAATTGAGCAGTAAGAAGCCACAAAATTATTTGGAAAGATGGTCATAGTCAGTTCAGAAGATTTCATTAATTTTGACAAATAAGCCATCAGACCCAGAGTTTAACTACAATTTAAATTTCCTTGAATTTACAAATTTTCAAAATAGTATGACTTGATGATATGTCTAAATCTGCAGTACTCTAAAACATTTTTACCAGTAACTTAGATTTTCCTTGATTTTTCCTTGATATATTTTGAAAAAAAATTTACATATGTATTTTTAAGTTCAAATCCATCTAATTTTCAAAAGTAATTTCTAAATTTTTCAAGTTTAATTATTTGTCAAATTTTATTTTATTACAGATATTAGTAGGTTTTAAAATTAAAAAAATCCACTGTGCCTTCAAGCCGATCAGAATAAATATAGATAGATAGTAGTAGCAGTGGTCCATGGATATGTGACACAGCAACAAACAAACAAGAGGCTTTCATACCAGTAAGCAAGAAAACTAATGCTAAATTTAAAAAATAACACAAAACCTGCTTTACTGATATTAATGCATGTGTGTGTGTGTTCATGTGTGATTTCTATATTTTTAAATGAAATAGAATTACTACAAAAGTCTTTCATTTGAAACAGAGGGCACAACAAAATGATCCTAGTCAAAGCCAGACAAAGGAATCTTTGAAAGTCTGTAGCAGGGTTCAAAATGTATGGGTCATTGAGGGTTTCCTTTTCAGCAGACATACTGGATCTTTGAAACGAAGTGTATTTCTCAAAGACTTGTACATTTATATGAATAACTATGTCATAGAAATTTTATTGTGAATCCAATTAAAACTTTCTCTTCTTATGTTTAGTATTAGCAAATATAAAATTTTAAAAATTGAAATGTTATATTTTTACAGCATCTCTTATTAAAAGTCACCTGTCACTGATAGATGTCAGTATACTTTGAATGCTGGATTAGGTATAAAAACATATTTTTGAATTTTGTGTTGACCTTTAATATGTCTATGATTGTATTGTTGTTTAAAGTTCAAATGTCATGAGGTTGTGATTTTATTTAAATAATCATATTGTGTACAGTAGTAGTGAGAAAGAAGATTTTAAATTTTTTCGTGTTTATTTTCTTGGATATTGTTATTGCAAATGAACATAAGAATATACAAAATCTTTGGATTTTTGTGTTGTCTTTGAGGTTGCATTGATCAGCTTAAATAACTTGTTATGTTTAGATTTAAATTTGGGTTTTTTAGCCTTGGATAGTTCTAGTTTTTAAAATCCATCTTCTGGTTTTTGGTTACTAAAACATAAAGAAGCGTAGTTTAGCAACTAGTTTAATATAGCCTAAATTCAACAGATTGACAAGTTGAAACTTGGTGATATTTATTAAAGTTTTTGCCTGATGATTTACGTAGAGGACAATGGGCTTCCTATGAATGATAGTTTCCAATTTCTTCTAATTAATCATGCTTTGGGTTAATCTCATAAGAGCTCTTAATTGGGAATGTAAGTCAAAAAAGGTTGAAAAGCCCTGGTCGACCTTTAGCTGAGTTCAGCTTAGAGAGTTTAGCTCCTTCTTGCCCTGAAGAAAATCTCCAAAAGCCACCATGGAAAAGCCCCCACATCACACAACATGGAATTATCAAAGAGCCTTCTTACCAGAAAATACAAAAGTATTAGTCTTTATTAAAATGCCACTTCTAGCACTCGAAAATCCTAATACTAGCCTATGCTGCAGAAGAAAAGCAAACATACTGAACCTGACCAGAATGAGACATTTAAATAGAGGCATTCTGGAGCAGTGGCATACGTTCTTCTGCATCTCAACAAATTTTTCTTCAGAAAAGATGGCATGATTTGACATCGATGAGGACTATCCATGAAGGAGTGGCCACTGCTCATGGTCTGAATCAACCTAGATGAAACCATCGAAACCTGGCTTCAAAACAACATTCAAGCCTTGTCATTCATAGGCCATTGGGTATACGCAACCAAAGAAGTCAGCAATCAACAGAAACCAGAGAGATGGCTTTTCAGAACCCAGATCCAAATCCAGAAGGAAATCAGAAATTAAATTCAAAAGAAGCTGTTCAAGCATTCAGCAAACTCAAGACAACTCTGAAAAATCTAAGACTTCATATTGTTAGGTTTTGGTTCATATTTACAATTGTAATACTGAAATAAAAATTTAAAGAAAAAAATTAAATTCATTAATTCAACTTTACCAATAATATGATTATAAAACTTTAAAATAAACAACAATCATTTAATATTTGGAATTTTAAGTCTACAACATTTTTAGATATAGTTTGATTCCATGCAGGCAGTTGCTTATTAGTATACTGTGTATACCTGTACCAAAAAATTTTGTTTTTCACACCAATCAATTCAGCCATTCACACAAAGGAAGGGGAAGCTCATAAGAACAGTAAAAACCCAAAAGAGGTTTATACAAACCCATTGATTTGATTACATATCCATCATCAGAGCTGAATGCTAAAACCAATAAATAATTGAATATACTGTGTTACTCTTAACATCTAAACTTATATAAACAACATAAAATAAATTGAGGCAATATCCAAATCTTATGAATCAACATACACACAAGAAAAGATCAATAAACATAATTTATAAAAATTATTTTATAGTAGATTTTTCTTTACATATAAAAATATATAAAAATAAATATAAGAGACTTAGGCAATATGAAGACACAGAAATAAAAACCCTTAATTACAAGAGCAATATAGAAATTTTTAGAATTAAATTTTAGAAAAATAAATTGTTAAAATTTAAGTCATAGATGTGTTCATTTTATACATCAAACAAAACAATTAGTTACAAACTGTATATAAGACAAATAAAACAAAACATAATAGAGATACCAGATGATGTCATTATACAACAATTTTTAGGTTATCTCATAGGTATCAGTATGTCATTTATTTTAGAAGGCTGAGGGGCGTGTTTGAATTCTAATTTAATGGTAATTAAAAGAAAAAGAAGTTGAAAAAATGAGTGCTAAGAGGTTATGTTTTTTACCTTTATTAAATATACGATTCATTATTGTAAATTTAATGTCCTTCATTAAATACATGAGAGAAATAAAATAATGAAACATTCATTCACTTGTTCTTCTACAAGTTCTTAACATAGTGATTTAAAACCCCAACTGAGCTTGATTTTGCCTTTTCTTGTATCTTTATGCCCTTTATAGCTAAATACACTACCCATGAAAAGCAATTATCAGTGCAACATAGGAGCTGGATCAGTGTTGCGAGGGGCGAGGTCTCAGTTCCGCATTTGATAATCAATGCCCGTGGACCCCCCCAAAGTCAATGTTTACCTAAATTAGTTTGGTGTGACCAATAATTTGCCGCGTAATCAGCTTGTGTATCAAAAACTTATTAATTAGCCAAAGTAGTTGCAATCAGCTTTTGAACTTTCTATCTAAAATACAAATTATTGTTACTTTTCTTCTTTAGAATCAGCCTTCAGCCGGTAATACTACATATCAAATAAATATAATATTTCAAACAACATTGTCTCCTGGTAAATAGCACCAAATCAAAACAATCAAGATAAAATTTTTGAAAGATTCTAGTGTATATCTCTTAAATAATGCTTTTTTCTGTATCAAGTATAATGACTAGTTGTACCATTAATTTCAAAATTGTTAAGCACATAAACAAAAGTATTCTATCAGTAAACTCAAACATTTTTGCATTTTATTTTATTGAATATTGTGAGCATTGATGAAAATTATAAAAGCCATGTGGTACTGAAACTGCTCGATCCTCCTGATGGCGGAACGCTGGCGGGCAGCGGCCCTTGAGAGCGACGATATACGTCCAAGAGGCTTTGAAAATGATGGACACGAATATTGATGAAAGAAGAATAAAAGTCATCATTAAATGCTGAAATATTTTATTGAGGATGCAACCATTTCTCGAAATTCAATGACTGGTTGAACCCATTTTTGTTAAATTAATGAAAATATTAAAATTATCTAAAAGTGCCCTAAATTAATTATATATATAATATACAATGCAGAAAATTAATTTATCTACTAAAATTTCAAATGAACTCTGTAGTACAAATTGAAGAAATTGTCTCATTATCCACAACCAGGATCTCATTGAAAACTATATTATAAATTAATAAATATAATATATATATATATTTAAACACTATTCACTAAAATGTAAGAATCATATTTCTTTTCTTAAATCAAAAAAAAAATTAATTTTCGCTGTAAGAATATTTCCAAAAACTAATATATATTAGAATATATAAAATATTTAAAAATTAATAAATTTATCTACTAAATTTCAAATGGTATATCACTTTAAATCTAATATTCAAGCTAGTAGAGAATATATTTAAATATATATATATATATAGATATTATATATAGACATAACAGGAATAGAGATAGTTTTATTTCTGTACTTTGACAACTAGCAAATCATTGAATATTGTTTGGGTACAAGGGCCTAGATTGTATGTGGACCTCCCTCTTCAAGTTGCTTTTTATATTTTTAGACTTCTGGTCCAATGATTATGTATGTGTGTTCTGTTGAGTTTTGCATATGGCCTGATTTATTATTCACCCTCCCTCCCTTTTATGGTTGGTTTTACATTTTTGAGTTCTGTCCACTGATTATGTATATGCAAAATTTATTGAGTTTAAATTAAATGATTGATTTGCATTTAACCCTCTCCACCTTAATTTTAATGATTCTACCCAAATCCATAAGACTTAACTTTGGCCAAAACAAAATTGCTGTGTAGTTCTGTTTTGGATAGCCTATCAGATTCATTTTCCTTTGCCAGTTGAGAAGTCTTTTTTATAATTGAAATAATTATTCACAGTATGATAAATGGAAGAATACATTTTTATCAATTTTTAATAACATCATTTTTTACTTTATATCCCACTATAAATTCCACCCAAAACGGAATCATTTTAATTCCAAATGAACCAAAACTATCTATGAAATTAGTTTTGATATTCACACTATTAGAGCTAAATAACCACAAAAAGCTTCAGAAAAATCTAGCACCAATGAACCAGACAAACTCAGATGACTAACAGACATTTGATAAACACTATTTATCTCAAAAACATAATTTTCGATATTCACTTATTAGGGCTTTTTGAGGATTGAAATGCTGCTTTCGCTTTACAATTTTTAATCCAAAATAGTTTCAGCTAAGTTTTTGTGATATTTCAAAAAATAGTTTAAAAACCATTTTTTCAGCAAACATTTTATACAATAATTGCAGTGGTAAAAAGTAAAAACTCACACATCAAAAACCGCAGTCCTTATGTCTTGGTGCACTTATTAAACCACTATTTTTTACATTAATTAATGTATACATTTGTATTTTTGCATCGATTCTAGAGATTACTTTCCACCATCGATATCTCATCATTTTTAGTCTTGCTTTAACAAGAGGAAAAATCACTAGACAAAAACCTTTTTCCGATAATTTTATTTCAATTCCATATTATTCCCCAATCAAAGTTGACTAAAATTCCTCCTCCTTATGTTCATAAATTTTAGCTAAAACCAATTATTTGCATTAATTAATGTATACATTGTATTTTTGCTTCGATTCCAGATTAGCTCTCCACCCATCATATTCATCTTTAAACTTTGCTTTAATAAGAGAAAAATCTAATTGTTAAAACCTCTTCCGATAATGATTAATTCCATTATTCCAATCTGAATATCATTCCTCCTTTCATGTCTTGTTTTTATTTTTTTATTTTTTTGCAATTTGATAAACCAATTATCATTAATTGAATGTATGCATTGTATTTTCGGCTTCATCCTTAGATTACTTCTCCACCATCGAGGTCCTTATTCATTCTTTAACCTGGTTTTTGCTGCAGGAAAAACTTCAATTAGGATAAAAACCCTTTTTCCGATACTATCAATCCATTATTCTAAATCGTCGATTGGTTCCAACTGAATCCATCCCTATGTTCCTAATATAAAATCCTCAAATTAAGGAATTTTATTTTATTTAGCTGCGATTAAAATCATAACTTTATGAATTTAAAAATAAAAATTTATATTGAATATCGTTTTTTAACTGAACTAAAAATAATTAGATAACGTCCGGTGTCCAGTACTGTTTTAATGGAAGTTGCAGCATACGATAAACATAACAACCAGTCATTTTACACCTTCCACCCCACCAAATTATGTGTTGTCAATCTTTCTCCAACTCCAACCGTAATACGTCCTAATCTGTTATTGAATTTTTTTGTTAAAATAGCACAGCCAGGAAAATATTCAAAAATAATCGCTTCTAGAAACCCTTCGATATAGAAAATGCTGATTATTTTCAGCAATAGCACCAAAAAATAAACGTGTTGAATGGTTTTTTTCCAGTGAGGATGAATGAAAAAGAACAAAACATTAAAACATGATGTATTCTTTGGATGAAAATCATAAAAGAAAATTCCTCCTGTAATATCTTGTTTTTTTCTCCTTAGAAGAAGCATCTGGAAATATATTGATTTTGCCTTTACTGTGCATTTCGTGAGTGCATATGAGTCAACACTGTCCTTAGATGGGCGTAAGGATCTGACACGACGTTGATTTGGCTTAGTATTTACAAATGTCACTAGAATAAAATGCTTCCAAAAATCAACACGAAGGAAAGGAATAAGCCTTTAAGTGCAAGATTTGCATAGGAGTTTGAGTTTGTTAAGGCATATGGATGTTTATTTTTTTTGTTTTTTTTTTTTGCTTGTTTACTTAAAGGCAATGCTTGTAAGGCCTTTCTAAACAAGGTTAACTTATCTGAAAAATGCTTAGGATAGGTTTTTGCTTCTGAGATTTACTTCATTTTATTTATTTTGTCAGTTTAATCGGTAGTTCTTAAGTCACTGAGTTGATGCTCAGTAACTTTTTCTGCTGTTAGCAGAATAACCTGAAACCCCTGACCCCACCTCCTGGACCCCCACCCACTTCCTGCTTCCTCCACCACTGCACTTCTGTCTTAAACCTCCTGTTCCTGCCTGCCCCCTCACCCAGTTTTTGGATTAAGCCTTTCAGTCCCACAGATGAGGGGAGAGAGGTGGAAGAGGGTTGATCCTGCCATTAAATAGGTACATCCCTAGCATTGCAGCATTTGGAAACATTGAAAATTAAAAGTACTGAAATATTTGGAAAAATTTCTGGAAATATTTGGAACCACTTGGAAACATTTGTAAACTACTTGAAAACATTTGGAAGTTATGTTAGGTGCATATATATTAGGCCTATTCAACTCGTATAGGTATATAAATAAATAATTGCAGATCATTTTTTGAATGGGGCTGAATAATTCTTGAGCCTAATTAAATTAAATTCATTAAATCTAATATAGAAAATTATGTTTGTAGATTTGAAACCTGAAGATGATCAATTAATTATTTTATAAATTACATGAACCCACTATTTTATATGACTTATGCATATATTTGTTTTGAGCTGATCTGGAGATTACTTCCACCATCGATGTCCTTGATCATCTTTACTCCTGTTTCAAGAGAGGAAAAAAACTAAATTAAATAAAAACCTCTTTCCATACTATTTCAATTCCATTATTCTTCAATTTCTTCATTTTCACAATCAATTAAATTAGTCTACTTTTTGAATATATATAATAATATTTGTAAATGGATCTACCAAGGTGGAATTTAAAAATAAAAACCAATGAATTAATAAAATTAAATAAAAATGTAAATATACATGTTTATTTGATATTTACCACCTAGAATACTATTTCAGCCTAACAAAAACATATAAAAAACAACTTATCCGAAGATGAGACCAGACAGACTGAATTTGCCAAATGAATAAACCTCAACTCCAAAGATTTCATCCACACATCAAGTTAGAGCTATGCTTTATTGGTATATACAAGAATTGCTCGCTTAATATAATAAGATAAAATCTTTTGACAAATACATGTATTTGAACAAATGTAGTTCAATTGAAAACTCTGGAATGTCACAGAATATTGTCTGGAAATTATTAAATTATTAATTATTATGAAATTATTTTTTGTACTATCTGAATTTCGTTTGAATAATCAATATTTGCGATCATTTCGGGGATTTTTTGGAACACCGTCAATAAACTCTTTATATGTTTCTTATAAATAGTCAACAAAACTGTCATAAGCTTGATATTTCCATGGTTAGTTAAAATTAAATTCATTAAAAAGTGATTTTTCACGAAAAATTGCCATTATTAAGAAAACTTGATCTTTTAGATATAGGGACATAATATATCGCCGTAAAGCATTTTTCTTTGTCTTTCAATTTATTGAGTAATATACAGGGGGTCTCATTTGAAAAAACGAACTTTTGACCCCTTTTATGAATAACGGAATTAATAGTAATCTTAGCACGCCCTGTATAATATGGAATCGATTTTTCGAAGTAAATTAAATACTTCGGGTATGTCTAAACTATCACCAAAATATCAACTTTTCATGAATTTAGAGCACTAATTTATTTAAGTTTAATTAGGGCCATGTTTTGGGCCATATTTAACATACAAATATTTTTTATCTGGAAAACCGATAGAGATAGCTACAGGACAATATTGACAAAAAAGTATTTTAATAAAAGGGCGGATCTAAAAACGTGTTAATATACGGGGTGTTCCGTTCAAAAAAATAAAGTTGCTACGACTTTTCGATGGAAGCCGAAACGTCGCAATGCTGAAAATATTTTAGATCAATAGAACAGGTAAGAAAATGTAAGGTGCTAAATTTTCAGAAAAATCCTGCCTTCCGTTTTCCATAAACGTCTAACGTGCCATGGACCGTGAATCACCCTGTATTTGCTTGCCAATTTTAGCTTTTAAATGTCCTGTATAAGAATTCTCCTTCTCTATTTAATGCTCCATTTCTTTATCATATAAATTATTGAGCCTAGAGCCTAGAGCGTGGTCTATTTCAAGGTGGTTGAATTTAAGAGAATTGCAGTTTCTCCAGTTGACCATGTCCTAAACAATGCTTTCACCGCTCCTTTGGGCTGCTTCTAAACCTTAAAGGAGGATTGAAGAGATTCATCCATTGTCATTATTTACTCTAAATCAACTGACTAACATAAATATATGGGAAACACTTGGCTGAGGTTAGTAATGTGTAGACTAGAACAAATCGTCGCTTTTAACTTATTTATGAAATTACAAAAACGATCAACAAATTTATGAATTTAGGTTGAATTAAATAGAGTAAAGCACATACTGTTTATTGTATATTTTTTGTTCTGATCAACTCTACAATCAATAAGATTTATGATATATATTAACTAATTAATTCATTCTAATTAGGTTGTCATAGCAACAACAATGTATTTATTATTATTGTTATAGAAAATAGATAAACATGTTCTTCGTTCTAATATAGGTATGTACTTTATAATTTATTTATAATATATTGAATATTAAAAGATACATCAATTTATTATTTGTTATTATTTATTTCAAAAATTATATAAGACACGTGGAAATAAATTGCCAAGTTCTGATGTGGCCATCCACTTGACTTTACCATACAACCTGGGCCCTCACTTATATTTAATATTTAATAAAATTATTTATAATCATGTAGGGGGTAGTTTTTGCATTTTTAGACTTCTGGTGGTCCACTGATTATGTATACAAAATTTGGTTGAGTTTGGTATAAAGGGCTATATTTTCATTTTTTGACCCTACACCCCCTTAACTTAGGGTCGATATGCACCAAAATCTAATCAGCTTGAATCCATCAAGTTGAAGCCATCACACTCTCGTGGAAGGGAGTGTGGTGGCATAAAGCGGTGCCTCCCCTTGTCGCCCTGGGAATTTCTCAGAGTACTTAATACGATATGACCTTCAGGGCGATGAGGGGTTCATTAATGAATTTTTACAGCTTCAACGGGAGAACTTATAGGGAAATCGCCATGCGCTAGAAATTGTATATAAAAAAGAAAAAAAAGAAAAAGAATTTTTTTTTTTTTTTTTGTAAATATATTATGTTAATATTCCTATAATTATGTAAATAATCCTGTAATTAAATTTACCCGATTATGTAAATATTTCTTGTTAGTGGAGGCCCACACCTGCGTGGCCCAATAAACGAAAAATAAATGGACCAAATCTACGTGGGAAATTTGATTTTGATATTCAGCCTAGTTTTTGAGCTAGCTTGTCCACAAAAATTTGGTAACGCACAGACTAACTAACTAACAGATGTTTTGACAAAACAATTATTATTTCAAAAAATATAATTTTTTCGATATTCACTTATAAGAGCTTTTTTGTAGACCGAAATGTCATGGTTTCTCCCAATTTTTCCAACCCAATATTTTCAAAAAAAAAAGAGCTAAAAACCACTTTTTTCATGCGCGATTACAATACTTGCTTTCTCGCATCAATATCATTAAAAAAGTTCCATTCATGTGAAAAATATTTTTTCTTATTTAAAATAAATACTTTTATCATATATTTATAAAAATAATTGAAAAATTGAAATTACTTAATTTGAAATTCATAATATGCTGAGATATTATTTTTGGATTGTCGATACTACTATTCTTTCAACTTTATTATATAAACTATTACGATTAGTGGGAGTGAAAAGCTATCTGATTTATTTTTCTAGGAGTTGGTATACTTGAAGATGTGTTCTTTTACTTTTTCCTGTACTTTTTGTATGTTAAGAATGTTTGTTTATATAAATATTGTTTTGATTAATTTAAATTATTTTAAAACTTTAATAATGGTAACAATATAATATAAACAAACATTCTTAACATTCAAAGAGTATAGGAAAAAAAGCAAAGCACACCTCGTATTTATACTAACTCCTAGAAAATTAATCAAAACTTACATTTCTGAGGCTATATCTAAAATCTTAAACGTTATAAATTAACCTTAGATCTTATATGCTAACTTTATGAAAATAAAAGATCCTACATAATTGTTCGTAAACAAATTTTTTAATTATAGTATTTTCCTAAGAAGATTTACTTTTGTAGTTTTTTATCATGGGTTTTAAAATTAAAGAACTTAAAACGTCTTAATTTGTATTAATATGAAGTTACTATATTTAGAGTCATTGCTTTTTTTGTAATTTTTTTAAAATAGAAAATTAGTTTCGTAGTTGTCAATATTTTAACGTCAAGAGAGACTAATAATGAATAAAAGCCTATAATATATTCCGATGCGTTGTCTAGTAATATTACCTTGGCTATAAATATTGAATCTATCAGCATTGTTCGTTACTAATTCACTCTGATAAGCCGCCTTTCGCTTAAAAGGCCTACCGAGCGGAATAATCTCCAAACAACTTGTCGAATAAATAAATAATTTATTGTTCAAAATAATAATGCATGCGCACTTAGTTAGATTTAACTATAATGTTCGCGAAAAGTATCTTCAAAATAATACCTACTCTTTGCATTTTCAAAAAATTTTAAGGTTAAAAATTAATGTGCGTACATCAGCCACTACGAAGTTTTATCACAAATTGGTTGACATTTCAAATCAAGTCATTCACTGAATAAACGATATATTTATAATTAAGAAATTATATTTGATATGAATTGATGGCGAGGTTAATTATGGCTAAATCGATCTCTGTTCAATATGAATAAATGATATACGTATTTTAAGTACTAGATGAAGGAGGAGGTATGTATCAGCCAAATCAATCTTTCATCTAGTACAGTTTCATCACAGCCGCGAACTCTGACAATACGAATTTAAAGGATTCTCATATTTTTGGAGCAACTCTAGATATATTAATAGTTAAGATGCCGCTATTTGAACCAAGCACCAATTAGTAAATTATGAAAATATTGATATTTGACTAAAATAGTGGAATAGTTAAATTTAATATTTGGGTATTTATTATTATTATTATTATTAGACGGACTAAAGTCCTTTTACACTATATATATACAATATTTTTTTTTAATATAAATTCAAGTGGGTAATACATATAAAGAATATATAAAGAACATAAAGATTATATGTATATACAATAATTTTAAATATAAATCCAAAAATATATAATGAACATAAACATTTTATATATATCTATATAATAAAAATGAATTTCTTTTTCTTTGTAAGCGCAGATCTCTCAAATGCCTGGGCCGATTTGGATTATTTTTTTTAAATGTTCGTAATAGTCGATTTCAGGTTAATACTTAAAAAAAATTGGAAAAGTTGCCTGAAAATTGGGAAATTCAGGAAAAACAAAACCAAATCCGTGTAGCCAACATAGCTTGCCAAACAATAAAAGAACTAAAGTAGCAAACTAAACATTTGTTGGCGGCACTGTTTGTCATATTTTTGAATGTCATTCATTCTTAATAGCATAGATAATAGAGTTCTAACCACATTATCGTTGAAGAGGAATTTAATAATGCAACAAAGATTTAAAAAAACTATCTATTTTTTTAAAGTACATTTAAAAACAAAAATTAAAAAAATAAACTGCAACGGATCATTGCTAAACTTTATCCAATGTACTATCTTATTCTAAAATGAAGTACTTTAAAATATAATTTTACAAAAACTATATATGACCTTTTTTGTGGTCCTCAAGGTACTTAATTACAATGAATTTTAAATCCCACAAATATTAATTTGACAATTTAATTGATGAACTCAAAAATTGTCATTTAATTAAATAAACTGCAACGGATCGTTGCTAAACTTTATCCAAATTCATTTGAAATATTAATATGTTTATTCCTTTATTATTAATCAGATATCACTTGCTATTAAAAGTTCATGTTAACCATGCGCGGATCCAAGGGGGATGGGGCGACCGCCCCCCCCCCAAAGCATTGGAGATCAACAATTTTTATATGTTTATTTAATCTTTTTTTTATATAACATTCAATTTTAAAATTGAAGAAAATAAAGTTCTATGTGGGGGGGGGGGGGCGGCGTCTCTGACCCCCATCCCCCGCTTGGACAATTCGACCGCGACACACTTCCGAGATCAAAAGTAGATCTTATATACCGGCGACCGCCCCCCCCCAAATCAGAGGTCTGGATCCGTGCCTGATGTTGACTTTATTTCAAAAATAATGATCGATTCTCATTTAACAGTTGAGGAATAACCATTCTACATTCGATTTTTGACGTTTCGGTTTTTATTGGTAGGCATTGGTGAAGACATGGAGTAATCGACTTAAATTCAAAAATAACTATTGATTCTTATCTAATACTAGAGGAAAAACCTTATTGCATTCCATTTTTGATGTTTTGACTATTAATGGCAACCTCTACTGAAAACGTGGAAGAATCGACTTAGAATCAATAAGACTAAATTCTTTTATGATAAACAACTCAAGCTTGAGAATAAGAGAATTTTTATAAATAGAGATTTTTAAAACATTTTAAATATTTGTTTCATCTTATTTGTTATGAGTGTATATTGCAGTTAAATAGAATCTCAAATTATGTCTATTTAAGACTTTATAATAAAACAATTATATTTATTCTCTGTTACTAATAAAACATCAATAAAGCAGCCACGTGGGGGTCCAGGGGCAAAGCCCCTGCTAGTAAAAAGACTCGCCTTCGGCGGGCCTTGAATCTAGTATATATATACAGGATGTCCCAAAAGTCAAGGATCAAACGTAAACACGAGATAGGTGAGTTCAGGATTGTCCAAAATAATTTTTTTTTTTAAATAAAACTTTCTTAGTTTTCGAGTTATGGGCATGTTTTTGAAAAACCGTGAAAATCGCTACCCTGCTCTAAATATTTGAATACTGTGGCTACAAATTTTCATATTTTATAATTCTAATTTTTGTTACGGAATCCTGAATAATACTGCTATCGATCACAAAACAGAAAATAACTAAGTGAATTATACTTTTTGAGAAAAAAATATTTTTGTCAGATTCATTTGTCAAAAAATTTTAATCAGCTAATTTTGACTCTTGATATCTTAAAAAAACTGCGTCAAACAATAATGGCATATTATCTAAAAAATTGACGCATTTAATCAAGATTTCAAAATGGTATAAAACATTCCACTTTTTAAAAAAACAAAAAATAATATTTGTATTTTTATGCGAAAGAAACTATTTTCAAAACATAATTCGTTATTGGCTAAAGGGTAGAATTTAACATGAAAACTAATTTAATTTATTAAAATATTTCATCATATTTGGAATGATTTCGATATATCTTGATTATTAATAAAATATCTTTGGAATAAATAAGAGCTCATTAAAATTGCTCAAATCTATCAATATATTTATTATAAAGAAATTGTTTTTTCAGTGTAGGGTTTGAAGATATTTTTGAAAAGGCACGTGACCATCATGAGATCGTGTTCGAGAGAGCTCCCGGCGTATGGGGGAGTTCTACCCTTTGGGGATCTTAGCTGATTAACACACTCTGGTGTCTGATTTTAATTGTCATAAATTTATATAAAATGCGTTCCATTTATACAAAATTACTTTTTCAAAAGCTTTGCGAGTACTTAGGTGAAATATAAGTTTCTCAACAACAGAGCAATAATTATTTATAATGTAGTTGGAGGGGAAGAAATAAACTGGTGTGTTCACCTCATGCCTTTCACTTACACCACTCTGCAAATTTTTCCTTTTTTTTTATTTTACCATACAGGGTATGGTCAAGTATAGTAATCGTGCATGATAGAAGTGTTTTTGCCTCGTTTTTTCGTAATATCTCAAAAACGGCTAAAACTATTTTGATTAAAACAATTGGACGAAAACCATGAGGTTTTGGTCTACAAAAAAGCTCTAATGACTAAACATCGAAAAAATTATTTTTTTGAGATATTAATTATTTTACCGAATTTTGCTTACGCTCTAGCTCAAAAACTAGTGTGAATATCAAAACGTAAAAGCTGGCGCCTCCGATGCTAATTGGGTTGTGCTCAATATGCTAAATAACTAACCTTTTATCAATACTACTATTAATATATTGCTTTTAACTAAATCCTACGTAAATAATAGTCTAGGAATGCTGTCCGCCTTTATCGAGGCAACCATATGTACGCCTTTGGTACGAAGTACCCTACTCATCAGGCGTTCTTGTTAAATGAATACTCGTATTTTTTACTTTATCTAATGCGAAGCATGGGGAAAGTATTGTAATCGGTCTCGAGGCAAGCGTGGCTTCAAAGGGTCCTCAGATAAAGACTACGGAACCAATGGTCTCAATTAAAGTCACAAATTGTAGTATTCAATTAGGTTGAATTTTAGCACGTGACGGTTTTGCCAAAAATTACATGGGGTCTCGTCGGGAGGCCAAAAAGTGCCATTTTTTCATTTACTGCGTGCGGATGTATGGATGTATGGATGTATGGATGGATGGATGTTATCGTTTTTTTGGCCCACGATTTTTTCCACACCGTTGCACCGATTGAAATGAAATTGAAAACCTACCATTATTTTAACAAAATGAATTGCTGATTAGTTTTTGGTAAGTTTTAGATAAGAATCGATCTTTATTTTTTATTTTAAGTCGACTCCTCCATGTCTTCAGCAATGGTTACCAATAATAACCGAAATGTCAAAAATCCAATATAGAATTGTTATTCTTCGACTGTTAAATGAGAATCGATCATTATTTTTGAATTAAAGTCAACATGAACTGCAAATTTCAAGTGATATTTGATTAATAATAAAGGAATATTTCAAATGAATTTGGATAAAGTTTAGCAACGATCCGTTGCAGTTTATTTCATAATGTTTAAAATTTGACGACTAGAATAACAGAAATTAACAAATATTTCTAATCGACTAAAACTTGTCAGGACTTGTCTCTCCTGCGACTTTCTGAAATATTTAGTTCGAAAATATTATTCTATCCGAGGCCTTTTCATAAAATGATTCTTAAGTTCTTTTTTAGTCATTTTATAATTAAATAATCGGGTTTAAAGCATACTAGCCAATAACAAGTATTTAATATATTGAACAAAAATAAAAATTTTCCAGAAAAATTAAAGAAAGGAAAAATTAATTCAGTAAAAAAGTCATCTTTTATTTTTGTGTTTAGAAATTTTCTCAATTTTGTTTTCGCCCAACCTGCTAAATTGATCATTTAAGTAAAAAATATTGAAAAACCAAGTTGGTAAAATAAAAAAATAAATAAATGAATTTAACTTTTAAGGACCAATCATAGATTTTAGTGAAAATATTTTTACATTGCATATCAGAGAGGTTCGTCCCCTTAGGAATTGAACCCAAGCGCTAACTAAGCTTGCCGGGCCGTTAGCCGAACCCCCTTGCATGTCAGAAAGATATTTGTCTTAAGGGTTTGGCTAACGGCCTGGCAAGCTTAGTTAGCGCTTGGGTTCAATTCTAATGGGATGAACCTCTCTGATATGCAATGTAAAAATATTTTCTCTAAAATCTATGATTGGTCCTTAAAAGTTAAATTCATTTATTATTATTATAGGTCAGGGTTGATTTTTAAAATAATTTCCATCTTTTTTCAAAAAAAGACACTCAAAAAGATACTTAAATCTTTGCTTTCACTGTAAAAAAATAAAAAAAAAGATAAACTACCGTAGACTTTATAGAAAAAAAAATATAGCTTCTTTATTCTTCCTTTCAATCTTAACATCATTAAAAAAAGAAAGAAAACTAATAATTCACACTTTGCCCAAACATATCGCAACAAAAGTACAAAAATGAAAAGAAAGAGAAAAACCAAAGCATATTATGTGATATATGAAAAAATTATTTAAAGGAAAAAAGTGTGGTGTTAACTGAAGATGGTTTCGACTAGGCCCAAAACATATGTATTAATTTTTTTTGCAACGAAATTTTCTCTGGAAAGAGACGGACTGGTAGCAAGGACGGATCCAGGGGGGGCGGAGGGGGCGACCACCCCCATACAGGCCCGTGCCTGGCGGGAGTGCAACACGTGCGCCGCACCCAGAGGCCAAAAACGGCGGCCAAATCAACAGGGAATTTATAACAATTTTTTTATATTAATGAACTGTGAGATATGAAATTTGTAAAAAAATTTTAAAATTGAAAATAAAGTTCTATGTGTGTGTGGGGGGGGGGAGGGGGGGCGCCCCCCTCCGCTTGGACAATTGGATCGCGATAAAAAGTAGATCTTATATACATCGGGCACCTTATATACATTCTCCCCCCCCCCCATAAAAAATTCTTGGATCCACCCTTGACTGGTAGAAACTTTAATTGAATGTATGGAAGGCAGCCCAGAGGTAGTGAGCGAAAAATCCTCCGAAACGTCGGTTTGAAAGGAAAGGAGGAAGGATTCCAATAAATTACACCTTATTTGATATGTGTTAATTTTTTCTTTCCTCACTACCTCTGGGCAGCCTTCCATTAAATTCAATTATATGTATAAATAATAATAAATTTTTTAAAAATTGAGAAGATTTTTCTTTTTTTTTTTTTTTAATGATGTAAGATTGAAAGTAAGAATAAGGAAGTTCTATTAGTCCAGTCAAATTGTGTTTTTATCAGGAAAGTTTTGGGATAGTTCTGATTTTTTGCATATATATGTTTTTTGGGGCGCTGAATCCAAATTTATTTATTTATTTATTTATTTAGATAATTTTACGGACTAGTAGTCCACTTACAAAAATGTCAAATACGTGTATAATGATATGTCAAGAAAAATAAAAAATAAATTTTTTTTACAAAGAATTACAAAATAAAACATCAAAATCATATATAAACAATGCAATAAAAAATAGAATAATCTATACTCGAACAATAAATATAATTAACAATAAAAGAACAATCACATGAAACATTAATGAAAGAAAAGCAAAAGATAAAAGAGAAACATACATAAATAGGTACATAATTCAGTATTACAATGTTTACGGTGCTGGTGGGGATGTTCACATAAATTCATTCAAAACAAAAACAAAATCTTGCAAAATTAAGTAAATACAAAATTCAACAAAGATATGCCATTCAATAGTTTAATAATAATAAACCAAAATAAAGCAATGCAAATCACTCCCATCAGACTGTCATAAATTTTCGGAAAAAATGATCTTTGATTTTATTTTTAGAGGTGTTAAATATGTCTTATTCCCTATTGCTATTACCTGTTTCCAAGATGCGATTTGTGCACGAGTAATTTGAGGTCTCCCACTAAAATTTTGTGACGCAACATTGTAGAAAATGCAAAAAAAGGAGAAAATTTCTATTCTTTGGGGTTTGCTCTTATCTTATCTTCTCGGAAGCTATCAACTTTTCGTAAATAGCCTTCCTATTCAAAATGAAATTTCATAAAATTTCTTACAAATTTTATCATTTTGGTTTTTGTCTCCGACCAACCGTTCGAGCTCTAGCGCGAAATTCAAGTTTCCGACCTTGGCAGCCTCCCCGGATCACCCAAAAACGCCCACTATTTTCGATATTTTCCTATTTTGACCAGGAAGGAGGACATTTTCGATAAAGACCACTCTATATATTTTTAAACTAGATTAAATTTGCTACAATTTAAACCTAGTTTCATCTTAATTGGATAAATGAGAATCCGTGTCGCAATGAGGTTGAAGTTTTGAAAAACTGCATTTATTGCAAAAAATCTCAATTTTTCCTTTATAAAATGAAAACAACTCATCCTAGAAACTTGATTCTTATCACATTGTCTACGAAATTTTATTGACTTGGACGTTTACTTGGACACCATTTTGATAAAACTCTTAGATTTATAGATACTCTACAATTTCCATGCCACTTCTGAGGGTTCGGATGATATCCTGTCATGGAAAATGTTGAGTATCTATAAATCTAAGAGTTTAAACAAAATATGGTCCAAGTAAAACGTCCAAAGTCAATAAAATTTCCTAGAGAATGAGATAAAGTAAAGATCAAGTTTATAGAATAAGTGGTTTTCATTCAACCTCATTGCGGCAGGGATTACAATTTTTCCAATTAAAGATGAAACTTTGTTTGAATTGTAGCAAATTTAATCAAGTTTAAAAATGTATAGAGTGGTCTTTATCGAAAACGTGCTTCTTTGTGGTCAAAATGTGAAAATATCGAAAAAAGTGGGATTTTTTGGCTGATCCGGGGGAAGGGACTGCCGTGGTCGAAAACATGGATTTCGCCCTTGAGCCGAAAGATTGGTGGGAGAACAAAACCTAAATAATAAAATTTGTAAGCAATTTCATGAACTTTCATTTTGAATAGGAAGATTGTTTACCAAAAGTTAATAGCTTCCGAGCTATAAAGAAAAACCACCAAAAAATGGAAATTTTCACCTTTTTTTGCATTTTTCTACTATGTTGCGTCACAAAAATTTTGGTACGAGACCTCAGATTTGAATTCAGCGCCCCAATAAACATATATTTACTCTTATTAAACATGCAAAAATTGTTTATATATTTGTTTGTATATATATATATTTGTATCTTAGTTCTATTTTGAAAACGGCTCTACCGATTTTGATGAAACAAATTCTATTAACAAGTTTTGAGGATAAGAAAGCGATCTGGCTAGGTCTGGACCTCGACAAATTTAATCTTAATTGATCTTTTTATTAATTAAAGTAGTTATTTATAGATGAAAATTTTAATAAGATAGTTTGTTTACATTTTTTTCAATTATCTTTTATTTTTAATTGGATTTTTAATTTTAAAACCCACTAATAGGTTATAGCAAATATTAATATATTATATTAAAATTAGGAATTTTTTGTTTGTTTTTAATTAACAGGTGTCTAAATCATAACATTACAGGTGTGTTTACAAATAAAGTGGTTGAAGTGGCTTTTATTATATAACTTGGAAACAAATCTTATTTAATTTTATGTTTTTATTTCAGATCCTATACGATTATTATTATTATTTTCCTATTTATTTTTTTATAATGTTTATCAATATGAACGAATGTGGGCAAATTGGTGTACGAGTAAACAAATATGCACATAATATTTACCATTGTTACCATTAGAAAGCTTGAAATGCAAAAACTGGGTTCGGTGTGGGATGGATGTGGGAGAAGGGGTGCAGTTGTGCGGGATCCGGGGGTGGGAGGCGCGGTTGGGATGGGGTGTGGGTGCAGTGGTGGGTGAGGAGGTGTCTGGTTTCGGGAGGGGGGGTCAGGGGTTACCGTAAATCGCTATATAACTATGTATATATGCAAGAAATCAGAACTAACCCAAAACTTTCCCCATAGGGGCCCATTTGAGCACAATTTGACTGGACTATATTAACAATTTGATCAATCAAGAACAACACTGGTAGATACCTTTTGTTCTTACATTTGGATTTGGATGTTTTTTGGGAAGATCCCGTATGTAAACAGAATATTAATTTTTATTTCAGGTTCTAGTTCCTGTTTCACTGATCCTTATCAAATGTAGAATAAAGTCTTAATTAAACTATAGAATTCCATTTACGAAATATTATCTATCAATTAACACTTGATAGGAAATAAGAAAATACCAGGTAATAAATATACTCATATCTGTCAGTTGATTTTTTCAGCAACTAAATTTTTAAATAATTCTTAAGATGATTCTAAAATTTATTCTGATTTGACTCCGATTGAAGTAATTAGAATGTGAAAACTAGTTTAAATTAGGTATTCACTGTCCTACGTCTCTTCCGTGAATTTTACAAATGATCATTATTATATTAAACGAGAAATTCTTATGTATATATATATATATATAGAATTGGTTTTTCGAAAACGGCTCTAAATATTTAGATGAAATGCACGGGTTAGGGGGTTTTATTTGATCTGTCACGGTCTCATCTTCGGCTAAGTTGTTTTTGATGGTTTTTTTTAATTGAAATAATTATTCACAGGTGGTTGTCTCTGATAAAAATGTATAATTACATTTTTATTCAATTTCCTTTTAATAAATAATTGTTTTTTTAATTTTATATCCCAGAATAAGATCATTATAATTATTATTATATATATTAAAAGTTTGAAAATTTAATTGATTGAGAACGAAGAGAGAGGAGAGAGGAAGGAAGATTAACCAATCGACTTGATTGGGGAATAATGGAATTAAATAATTATCGGAAAAGAGGTTTTTTTATCTAATTAGATTTTTCCTCTTATTAAAAACACGGACTAAATATGAATAAGGACACTCGATGGTGGAGAAGCAATCTCCGAAATCGAAGCTAAAATACAAGGTATACATTAATTAATGTAAAATAATTGGTTTAATAAAATTTATAAAAAAAAAAAAAAAAAAAAATTTAATTGATTGAGAAGAGGATTGATCGAGGGGAGTGATCATCAACCAATCGACTTGATTGGGGAATAATGGAATTTAAATAATTATCGGAAAAGAGGTTTTTTTATCTAATTAGATTTTTCCTCTTATTAAAAACAAGGACTAAAAGATGAATAAGGACACTCGATGGTGGAGAAGTAATCTCGGAATCGAAGCAAAAATACAATGTATACATTAATTAATGTAAAATAATTGGTTTAATAAAATTTATAAAAAAAAAAAAAAAAATGGAGAATGAGATGATGATTGAGACCAATCGACTTGATTGGGGAATAATGGAATTGAAATAATTATCGGAAAAGAGGTTTTTTTATTTAATTAGATTTTTCCTCTTATTAAAAACAAGGACTAAAAGATGAATCAAGGACACTCGATGGTGGAGAAGTAATCTCCGGAATCGAAGCAAAAATACAATGTATACATTAATTCATGTAAAATAATTGGTTTAATAAAATTAAAAAAAAATTTAAATGATTAAAAATCGAATTTTAATTAAAAATTACATTTTATTCAATTTTTTTAAATAAAATTAATTGGTTATTTTATTTTAAATTCCACTATTCGATCATTACAAATATTATAATATATTAGAATTTGTCAATTTAATTAATTAAAGGTATTTTTCTATAAAATAATAATATATTAGAATATCAATTTCATTCTCTTAAAAAATCCGACAATTCGAAGGATTGTGCAACCTTCTTCAGGATTTTAAAGGGTTAACGAAAGAACCTCCGTGTATATTAACATTATTTTTAATTGCGATTCCATTCAAAACTTTGTAGGCCAGTAGATACGTCTTGATAATGGCCATAGCGGGTGTGTAAACGTTGGCAAAAATATAAATTAAATTTTATTTAATTTTGGCTGCGATTAAAAATCGACCTTTTTTACTTGAATTTAAAAATACAAATAATATTAATATATGTAGTTTAGACTTTTCTTTCGATATTCTCTGTCCTTACTGTACCACTAACGGTGCTCTAGTGTGGAATTTTTCCTACTTCAGGAAAATGATTCATTAAAAATTATTTTATTTTTTACTTTTACCATACAGGGTATGGTCAAGTATTGTAATCGTGCATGAAAAAAGTCTTTTTTTCCTCTTTTTTTTTCTCAAAATATCTTAAAAATGGCTCACACTATTTCGATTAAAAAAATTGAGCGAAACCATGGCATTTCGTCTCTACAAAAAAGCCCTTACAAGTGAACATCGAAAAAATTATATTTTTCGAGATAATAATTGTTTTGTCAAAATGTCTGTTAGTTAGTCTGTGCATTACCAAATTTTTGTGGACGAGCTAGCTCAAAAACTAGTGTGAATATCGAAACCGAATTTCACACGTAGTTTTGAGTCCATTGAGATTAAGAGCTGATTAGATTTTGAGTGCATATCGACCCAAAATTAAGGGGGAGTTAAAAATAAAAAATCTAGGCCATTTGATCAAACTCAACCAAATTTGGAATACATAATCAGTGGACCCACAGAAGTCTAAAAATGCAAAAACTAACCTCCCAAAATGGGGGGGGGGGGGGTCAAAAAATGAAAATCTAGGCTCTTGTACCAAACTCAACCAAATTTTGTATATGTAATCAGTGGGGCCAAGAAGTATAAAAATGCACAAACTAACCTCCGCTACATAGATTATAAATAATTTTAGGGGCCAGGTTGTATGGTAAAGTCAAGTGGATGGCCACATCAGAACACGTCAGCTTATTTCTAAAATTATCCTTTCAATATTTGTGATGTTTTCTTAAGATGTAATTTATTCATGTATCAATCAATTCATTCAAGCTTTGGTTAAGACTAGATCAGTCAATTTTAACCTCCCTCTCTTTCTTTATCTAAGCTATAAATTGCCTTAATGAAGAAGTGTTTACCCCAAGGAGTTCATCTTTGGTTAGCGGAGAGGCATCATTCTCCTTCCTCTCTCTCGAAATCCAGCCGGGGGATGTATTAATGCACACTTTCACCCACACATTCACATATATATCTATCTCCTCACACATGCACAGATAGAGTACAAGGGAACAGACGACCCGAACCGGAAATATAACTTGAAGCGTGTCTGTGACATCGTAACTCCATCAATAATTGTGTCGCCACGGTATATAGAATCAGACTGACAAATTTCCAGCATAAATTTCTTCTCATTATACGTTATGTACCTCCCCACAAACAAGGAAGCGTCTTTTTCCTCTTTTCTTATCTTTTATCTAGGCTTTTTTCCATCCCCAAGCCAAAGATCAGATTTGAAGGTTTTTCTATTTTTAACCGACTTCAAAAAAGGAGGAGGTTATCAATTCGACTGAATTTTTTATTTGTATCTATGTTATTCGATTTCTTCGCAAATTAGGACCAATTTGGATCATTTTTTTGCATTGGGTTCAGTCTAGTTCCCAATTAGTCTCGTTTTTTTTTTCATTGCATTGGACTTTTTTGTTATGTATATTCACGCATAACTTCTTTGTTTATTGACCAATTTCAGTGCTTCTTCTTTTATTGAAAAAGGGAACCTTAGGGGTGGTACCATATTAATTTGGCCAAGTTCTGATGATATGATCAATGACAAAATAACAGAAATATTCAATCCTTATGAGCAAATAATCGAAATTATAATAAATAAAATCTTTTATAAAAAAATAACAATCATTCATTTAAAACTCGCTTACGTTTCGAGATAATTTCTCTATTTATGAATTGAATTTTATTATCCTGGAGGGAGGTGGAATGGGATGGGAGGAAAGGGTGGATAAACCAATCGACTTGATTGGGGAATAATGGAATTGAAATAATTATCGGAAAAGAGTTTTTTTATCTAATTAGATTTTTCCTCTTATTAAAAACAAGAACTAAAGATGAATAAGGACACTCGATGGTGGAGAAGTAATCTCCGGAATCGAAGCAAAAAATACAATGTATGCATTAATTAATGTAAAATAATTGGTTTAATAAATTTTATCAATTTCTGGGGGGAATTGAGGGAGGGAGGGATTGGGGGGATTGGAGGGAGACAATATGGAATTTGAATAATTATCGGAAAAGAGGTTTTTTTACTTAATTAGTTTTTTCCTCTTATTAAAAACAAGGACTAAAGATGATCAAGGACACTCGATGGTGGAGAAGAAATCTCCGGAGTTGAAGCTAAAATACAATGTATACATGAATGCAAAATAATTGGTTTAATAAATCTTTTATCAATTTCTGGGAGGAGGATTGGGGAGATGGATTAATTGGATGGATTAATTTCAGCAATATGGTATTAGAATAATTATCGGAAAAGAGGTTTTTTTCTATAATTAGTTTTTCCTCTTATTAAAAACTAGGACTAAAGACGATCAAGGACACTCGATGGTGGAGAAGCAATCTCCGGAATCGAAGCTAAAATACAATGTATACATTAATTCATGTAAAATAATTGTTTTAATAAATTTATATCAATTTCTGATTGAGGGGAGCGAAAGAGAGAATGGGAGAATGAATATGGAATCGGAATAATTATCGGAAAAGAGGTTTTTTTATTTAATTAGTTTTTTCCTCTTATTAAAAACAAGGACTAAAAGATGATTAAGGACAGTCGATGGTGGAGAAGTAATCTTCGGAATCGAAGCTCAAAACAATGTATGCATAAATTCATGTAAAATAATTGGTTTAATAAAATTAATAATAAAATTTATCAATTTCTGATTCCTTTGCCCGAATCTTTCTCTTTCGAGTTGCATGCAAGGTATTATCATAAGTCACTATTCTTAACATCACTAAAAAGAGAAAAATTAAAATAATTTTTAGAATAAAAAATAAAACCGACTTTCATATTTAGTTACGACGAAACATTAAAATGAAATCACTTTTTGAAGTCGGTGCTAAACAAACTATATTAACGAGCTTACCCGCCAAATGAACTAAGTAAGATTCGTCGAGTTCGATACATAAAATGTATATGTTTGGCACCGAACTTCAAAAAGTGATTTCATGTTAATATTTCGTCGTAACTAAATAAGATAATTATTTTATTACTTTTAGTGCATTTTATTTGATTTTTTTAGTTCTTATTATTTTATTTGTTGCATTTAATTTTTTGAAGTCGGTTTTATTTTTATTTTTTTGTAATTTCATTCCAAAGCCTGATTCAGATTTGGATGTTTTTCTATTTTGTTGCTTTCTTTACCACATTCAAAATGATTTAATGTTTTCATTTGATACGAGAGAGAGAGAGAGTAAAAGCATTTAAAACGGCTTAAAAATAATTAATGGTGGAATTCTTTTAGTTTTTTTTAGCGAGTCTATTTCGGGTCTGGGATAAAAAACAGATCCGCCATTGATCTATGATGAACATTTATACATTAGAATTATACCAACATGTATACCTATCTAAAGACATTCTGCTTATTTTAACTTGTCTTATCACTATTATAATGAAAATAAATTTGATTGAAATCTATATTAATAAATAAATAAATATACATATACCGGCTGAGCTTTATCATCTTAAGACAGTCTAATAACTCAAAAACAGTTTGTTTATATCGAGTTGGAAACTACACTATTGTTTGTCGTCCTAGAACAGGCTTTCATGGGTATTTCAAGGTCAAGTTCTGTTTTTTAAATGGAAATCTATATTTTTCTTTACCTAGCCTATATCTAGAAAAAAAACTGTACAACTTTTATAAAGAACTATTTTTTTATACGACATCAAATAAAAAAAAATATTGAATCAATTAGATCTCAAAAAAAATCCTAATAATTATTTTTAACAATTATTCAACTTAATTATCAATTTCATTTTGTAACTTCTAGGTGGAAGGAATCCATGCCCTTAATAGTTGGAAATCGGATTTAGGACATAAAATTGTGGTCCGCAGAGGCCAAAAAAGGGGTCCAAAATCCATTGGTCAGTGCATACATATGTACGTATGTACCTCCCCCCCTGCGTTTCGCAACCATAAGTATCAGAGCTACAAAATTCGAAATTTAAGCCCGATATAGGTGAGAAGGAGTACAGCAAGCTTTTGGTTGAAAGCCTAAAACCTTAAAAAAAATGTCACGCCCGGGCCCGGGAATCCAAGGTAGACTTAGCCCCCCCCCTCCCTTGCGGGGATCATAGGATTAGAACAGTATTTAGCTTTTAATAACATCATAATAATTATACTTGATCAGTGAACTGAAATTATTTGCTTAATGTTAAATAATTTTTAAATGAAAATAAAAATTAAAAACTTTTAAAACACTTTTTCTATAATATGATTTAAAAAAAAAAGATATGACCTGTAAAATATAATTCATTCAAAAAGTTTTAAATCATTATTTTTGGAGAAAGTTGTAAACACTTAGAGAGAGAAAAAAGAAAGTTTAAATTCCATTATTAATTATATCGGCAAGTTTGTTAATGAAAGCGGCGAGGGATTTAAGAGAATCATTTGTTAAGGAGAGACAACCATAGAATATGACACACAGGGAAATCTATTCTCCATTTGTCTTTAACCCCCACCCCCACCCCTTCACCCCATTCAACTTCCGGGAGGATTTCGCTCGCCCTGCTTTGAAAACTCGACCAGCCAGCCAGCGATCACACCTTGGATTTGAAATACGAACAGCGGTGTTTAAACGGAGAAATCTTCAAATAAAGTTTTCTAAAGAATCCTTCCTGGCTGTCTCATTAATTAAAAGATATTTTTAATATTCATAAATAAAAGAAAAACATGGAATATGATAAAAAAGTTTCCCTGATGCCGACTTCTTTGCGCCTGAATGCCAAATGCGCGTGCATAAATAAAATATGCAAACAACAAATCCTTGAATAATTGTCAGCTCTCACAGTTCTCGGTTTCCCCCCCCCCCACCCAAACAGGTTGAATTTCAGCCCCCTCGATCTTAATTTGAGCCATAAATACTAAGCCTCTTTTCATGTCACCGAGAATATTATCATTATGCGTGGCTCGATGACGTGTACACTGAAAAAACAATTTCTTTATAATAAATATATTGATAGAGTTGAGCATTTTTAATGAGCTCTTATTTATTGCAAAGATATTTTATTAATAATCAAGATATATCGAAATCATTCCAAATTTGACTCAAATTTTTAGGTATTTAATCCAAATATATTAATATACTTTAGTGATCTAATTTATTCTATTTGATATCTCTTAATATCTACATTGAATGTTTTTGTTCTCATAAATACGACTTTTACACTTTTCTGGAAATAGTGATATCTTAATAATTAAGATATATTTAAAAAAATTAACAACAATTTTATTTAAATTATTAATTGTTTTTTTTTTAATTTTAAAACCCACTATAAGATTATAAGAAATATTAATATATATTAAAAATTAGATTACCTTGTAACTTAAATCAAATATAATAATTAATTCGAATTTTTATCTAATTATTCAACCAAATGAATAATTAAAATAAATATTTATAAAATTCATTTGATTGAATATAGATTCTACATCTAGTCAGAAATACATACCTATATTTATTTTAACTAAAAAATATTTAAGGTTATTTCATTTCTTGTCGTAATTTGGTATTATTCCATTTAAATATCTATCTATTAAATTTAACTATTCCACTATTTTACTAAAATAATAATATTTTCATAATTTCCTTATTGGTGCTTGGTTCAAATAACGGCACCTTAACTATTAATATATCTAGAGTTGCTCCAAAAATATGAGAATACAAAGAGAAACAAAGAGGTTAGTTCTCTGCTTGATGCAAATAAACATACACACATATATATCGAGATGATATATCTGTATATATATTATTTATTTGTTTGAGACTATAGTTTCGAAGACTTGGTCTTCATCATCAGTCTTTTTTAATTATAAATGTTTTTCATGAGTCAATATCGTATGGATATTGAAAATTTGGTGTTCCTTCTTCACTGGTGGTCAGATTAGAGCTTAGTTCTAAGCTGACCACCATGAGAGGAACACCAAATTTTCAATATCCATACGATATTGACTCCATGAAAACACATTTATAATTAAAAAAGACTGATGATGAAGACCAAGTCTTGAAACTATAGTCTCAAACTAAATAAATAATATATATATATATATACAGATATATCATCTCGATATATATGTGTGTATGTTTATTTGCATCAAGCAGAGGACAACCTCTTTTGTTTCTCTTTGTGAATCAACAACTCTGCTACTCTGGCAAAACAAAACTTTCCAATTGATATGAGAATACTTAAAATACGTATATCATTTATTTCTATTGAAAAGAGATCGATTTCGCAATAATTAACCTCAACCATGTATTCATATCAAATATAATTTCTTAACTATAAATATATCGTTTTCTCAGTGCAGGCCAGTGTGTATTCTCTAAAATATCACGTCCCATTTTTTATTCCAACCGCTACTATTCTATTTTCATTGTCGATGTTGATCGAGATTCCACTATTATTCACTGTGGACGGACGCGAGAGCAGCAGCTCTGACAAGGAAATAAATGGGCCTTCAAGTGTGTGTGTGTGTGATCTAAGAAAAGTCTCCGGGCGGGCGGGACGGGGACCCAATTAAAAGGAGAATATTGATTATATTCTAAATACGTTGGCTGATGGTCTCTCACAAACTGAAACTGCATTCTTTTAGATTCTCAGAAACCCCGTCTGCCTCATTTATATCTCATTAAATACAAGCTTAATTAGATTTCGAAAATCTATCTTGTAATTTAGACAGAAGAGAAAGAAATATATACTTTTGAAACTTCACCAAAAAAAAAAAAACTAAATAATATATTGGTATTTGATTAATTTGGATAAAATAGTTGATAAGCTTCCAAAATAGACAGCTTATAAACTTAATCATTGATAAATAGATTCTTTAAATGATTTATAGCATAATTATACTTTTAACATTATAAAAGCACACATTATTAGGTGTAAGTTATTCCTACTAAAATCAGAGAGTAGGAAAGAAGAGTTAAAGAGTCCGTCCAAGAAGATGGAATGGAGTAGGGGAGACCAGGTCTAGTTGATACACTTTTTACTTCTTGATTTTTAACCGACTTCAAAAAAGGAGGAGGTTCTCATTCGACTGAATTTTCTTTGTCTCTATGTTACCTGATATCTTCGCCAATTGTGAACCGATTTTGATGATTTTTTTTGCATTGGGTTCAGTCTAGTTTTCGATTGATCTCGTTTTTTTTGGTATTGGACCTTTTTTGCTATGTTTGTTTAGGCTTAACTTCTTTTTTTTATTAACCGATTTCGATGACTCTTTTTATATTGGAAAGGGTGTATCTTAGGGATGATTCCATATTAATTTGGTCAAGTTCTGATGATATGATCAATGACGAATTAATGTAAATTTTCTATTCTTATGAGCAAAATAACCGAAATTATAATAAATAAAATATTTTATAAAAATCAATCTTAAAACGTTCATTTAAAAGCCGCAAATGTTTCTAGAGAATTTCTCAGATTTATGAATTGAATTTTATTATAATTTTCTGATGTGAAATAATTGGTTTAATAAAATTTATTTATAACTAGCTTCAAAAGCGCCTTCGGCGGGCTTTATTATGCTAGGGCTTTGCCCCCATGGACCCCCACGTGGCTGTTTTACTGATGTTTTATACACGTGTAAAGAGCACTTTCATATATCAACTCTTGTGAATTAATTGTAATAGATTGATGAAGAGGACAAAGTATATCTCTTTATGAATGAATTTAAAAAATTTATTTTTCCAGCAGAAGACAATATTTTATTGTCCCCTTCTGCTACTCAATTATTCGGCAAAAAGAACCTTTCAACTTAAATTAAAATAAAGTTTTTGTCTTGTAAAAATTCAATAAATAAGGTAAAAATCGTCATTTGGGGAGAATTATCCTATTAAAAAATTAAAAATAATAAACTTTTAAAGTTTATTATTAGATTATAGAAAATTCAGGTTTAATTAGGCTCAAAATAGGTTTTTAATAATTTCAATAGGCTGAAATTTGCTAGATTTCAAACAATATAAAATGGGTTTTCAAATGATTTTTTGTTTTCTTTTAAAGAATTCAACGGGTTAATTGAATTTTTGGTTTTAATCTTTAAAATATATTTTTATAGAAATTCCAAAAGCTAATGAATTACTTTCAGTTACTTTAGTTAGTATAGTTTCAATCATACTTTATAATTAACTTTGAAATAAATAAATAATATTGAAATGAATGAATGAGCTCGAATACAAAAGCCAAAAGGCTTAGTTCTTTTGAAATGGCTGAGGGTCTTAAATGCAATAGAAAAAGGATGAGGTGAGATTCCCAAGGGTATTTTTAAGAAAAATTATTTTTAAATAACATATTTTATTTTAAATTAAATATTTTTCATCTATATATATATAATCAAAAGCTTGGCTCGAACTTTTTTATTTTTAACCGACTTCAAAAAAGGAAGAGGTTCTCTATTCGACTGATTTTTTTTTTTTGTGTCTATGTTACCTCATATCTCCGCCAATTGTGAACCGATTTTGAAAAAAAAATTCGCATTGGGTTCAGTCTACCTTTCGATTGGTCCCATTTTTTTCATAGGTATTAGACCTTTTTTGTTAGGTTTGTTTAGGCCTAACTTCTTTGTTTATGAACCGATTTCGATGATCCTTTTTTTATTGGAAAGGGGGTATCTTAGGGATGGTGTCATATTAATTTGGTCAAGTTCTGAAGATATGATCACTATTAATAACATCACTAAAAAGAGGAAAATAAAAATAATTTTTAAGAAAAAATAAAACCAACTTCAAAAAATTAAATGCAACAAATAAAATACACTAAAAGGTATAAAATAATTATTATCTTATTTAGTTACAACTAAACGACGAAATATTAACATGAAATTACTTTTTGAAGTCGGTGACAAACATAAACCTTTCATGAATCGCACTCGACGGATCATACTTAGTACGTTTGGAGGATATGCTTGCTTATAGGTACAGTTTGTTTGGTACCGACTTCAAAAAGTAATTTCATGTTAATATTTCGTCGTTTAGTTGTAACTAAATAATATAATAATTATTTTATACTTTTTAGTGTATTATTTGTTGCATTTAATTTTTTGAAGTCGGTTTTATTTTTTCTTAAAAATTATTTTTATTTTTCTCTTTTAGTGATGTTATTAATAATGATCATATCATCAGAACTTGACCAAATTAATATGGCACCATCCCAAAAATACACCCCTTCCAATAAAAAAAGAATCATCGAAATCGGTTCATAAACAAAGAAGTTAGGCCTGAACAAACCTAACAAAAAAGGTCTAATACCTATGAAAATTTTTCAAAATCGGTTCACAATTGGCTGAGATATGAGGTAACATAGGCACAAAAAAAAATAAAAATATCACTCGAATAGAGAACCTCCTCCTTTTTTGAAGTCGATTAAAAAATAGATAGTTTTTTTAAATCTTTGTTGCAGTTTTTTTTTGCTAGTTTATTTCTTTTATTGTTTGGCAAGCTATGTTGGCTAACCTGAACTCTTTTTAGTTTTTCCTGAATTTTCCAATTTTCCAATTTTTTTTTACGTATTAACATGAATTGGACTATTACAAACATTTAAAAATTAAAAACATTTACAAATCGGTCCTGGCATTTGAGAGATCTGCGCTTACAAAGAAAAAGAAATTCATTTTTATTATATATTTTTTCTAATGAGATTGATTGGATTGAATCCAAATTGATTGGATTATGGAATTGAAATAATTATTGGAAAAGAGGTTTTTGTCTTTAATTAGTTTTTTCCTCTTATTAAAAACAAGGACTAAAAGATGATCAAGGACACTCGATGGTGGAGAAGTATTCTCCGGAATCGAAGCTCAAAAACAATGTATGCATAAATTCATGTAAAATAATTGGTTTAATAAATATCAGTTTCTGATTCATTCGCCCGACCCTTTCTCTTACGAGATGCATGCAAGGTATTAAGTATATTAAGTCACTATTAATAACATCACTAAAAAGAGAAAAAATAAAAATAATTTTTATAAAAAATAAAAATAAAATACACTAAAAGGTACAAAATAATTATTATCTTATTTAATTACAACTAAACGACGAAATATTAACATGAAAACATTTTTGAAGTCGGCGCCAAACAAACTATATAAGCGAGCGTACCCGCCAATCGTCCGTCGAGTTCGGATTCATAAAATGTATATGTTTGGCACCGACTTCAAAAAGTGATTTCAGGTTAATATTTCGTCGTTTAGTTGTAACTAAATAAGATAATTATTTTACACCTTTTAGTGGATTTTATTCGATTTTTAAGTTATTATTTTATTTGTTGCATTTAATTTTTTTCGAAGTCTGTTTTATTTTTTTTTATAAAAATTATTTTTATTCTTAAATAAAGTAAATTTTGATCTTCACATACCAATTTAACTCAAAATCAAGGCCTGTCAAATATGGTAGGATATTTAGTTATCAATGTGAACAGGAGCAATATACTAGGTTTGGCGGTTAATAATGTCCTTTTTTTATAACAGATGGCATTTTGGTATTTTTCCACCAAACTCATCCAAATATTTTTTTGGTTTTATAGTGTTGGTTATCACCTTTCAAACCGCATATAACATGTCAACATTCGGCTCATTTGTGTATGAGATATTGGCTTATAAATATGGCGGATTTTGTGCCGAAAAAAGAGCAATTGCGGTAGGTGATGTTACACTATTTTTTAATGAAGAAATCGGCTGAGGAAACGGCTCATATTCTCGGGGGAGCTTACGGGGACCATGCTCCAACTGAAAAATCTGCCAACGTTGGTTTGGACGGTTTCGGAGTATAATGAAAATTGCCAGTTGGTTTCGAAACTCCTAGATTTTCTTTCAAATTTATACCATATTTTCAGACAGACGGAGTATATTATTTTTGAAATGATTTTTATTTATAATTACAGGTTTTTTCTGAAAAAAAAAAATTGTTTTAATTCTCATGAAGATATATAGATCGAGTTCTTAAAAGCATCCGCCGAACGAACGTTCTGTCTCTATAATAATGTTTTGGTTCTTCATAAATATCACGTCTAGCGCGAAGGATAATAAAACGACAATAAATCAATGTAACATTCACACACACACACACGGAGAGGTGGAAAAAAAGAGAAGAGAGGACATGGTCCATGAATCTTGTGTCCGAAAAAACGAGAAATCCCGACATTCCGTGCCCTCGGTTAAAAGCCTTGTAATCAGGAGCCCATTAACACAAACACCCACACACAGTCACACGCACACACACACACAAGCCAGTTATTTGTGATTATAGTTCAATGAATGAATGAATGAATGACTCGACTTCCATCCATCCAATTCTCTTCAACTATTTATTATTTACTATCTCTCTTCTAATAATACCAGAAAATAATTTAGTAGGTATAGTTGTTTCCTATTTCAGTGGGACATTCAAATTAGAAATATCTACTCTTATTAAACGAGCAAAAATTGTTTGTGTATATGTATATTTATTTATATATATATATTTGTTTGTAAATATATATATTTGTATCTTAGTTCTATTTTGAAAACGGCTCTACCGATTTTGATGAAACAAAATCTTTTAACAAGTTTTGAGGATGAGAAAAACAATCTGGCTAGGTCTGGACCTCGACAAATTTCAATCTTAATTGATCTTTTCTTAATTAAAGTAATTATTCATAGATGAAAATATTAATAAAAATTGTTTTTCAATTATCTTTTATTTTTAATTGGTTTTTTAATTTCAAAACCCACTAATAGGTTATAGCAAATATTAATATATTATATTAAAGTTAGGAAATTTTTGTTTGTTTTTAATTAACAGGTGTCTAAATGATAACATTACAGGTGTATTTACAAATTATTTTGAAAAATATAATTTTTTCGATGTTCACTTATTGGAGCTTTTTTGTAGACCGAAATGCCATGGTTTCGCTCAATTTTTTTAATAGAAATAATTTCAGCCGTATTTTAGATATTGGACACGCCACGGCGGTCCTAAGTTAATGGTGGACTTACTCTGGGTGAAGCGAAGTTTAACTCTTAATTGCTATCTCTCTGACATCGGTCACATGATCCCAACAATACTTAATTAATAATTTATTATTTTCTAATTATTATATAAATCAGTTGTTAGTTGTTTATTAACAAGCAAACACGCTAGATCGAAACTCCCAAGCTGAACCTTTCCACACCTTTTACTCGAGTTAATCGTTTCCTGCCTGCCAGAAATCTTTCTACAACATATGAAGTGATTTTACAAATATTGGCATTCATTTTCCAAGAAGATTTCTTCAATCTCGCAGCTTTCGACCGCCTAGGATCTCGAATCATTTTTCAAAGATTTTCACAGATTTATATTTTTCATAACACACAATTGTACTGTTTCGATCTTCAGTCCCTACCTGGCTACTTCTATTAAAAGAAGTACAGACTATTTTCAACAGGAGTTGAATCTCTTTAACACTAACTAACAAATCTTATTTATAAAAGATATGAACATTGAATCAAACAAATACATTCTCTTTCCCAATTAAATTGAACTTGCTTTTTCGTTCATATTAACTTAACATCCTATACAGCTTGTTTATTCATTTCAATACTAGTTGACTTACTTTTAAATAAGAACTCTTGTGTTTTAAACGATGTACCAAATCTATTAATAAGAATATCTAATATTTATTTTTAGATAACATTTTAACAAACTAATAATTAGTGATTGTTAATTAATAAACTCACATACAAGCCCACGCAAACCAATTAAAATAATTGATATTTTAATTGAATTCCTGTTACCCATACTATTAATTATAATTAACTAATTGTAAACAAAGTATTATTTGTAATATTATTTTTTATTCAAAACAAAACAAAAGATTAAATTTATTTCTTAAGCAAATAATAAAATATTATCTTGTACATATTTGTTGACTGAAACAACATTCGATTATTTTCCAATAAAATAATTAAACTTGTTATATTACAACCTGAATATTTGGCTTTATCATATCTTGTCCAACTTATTTATTTGTTAACATTTCAGCACCTTTTTTTGTGAATAAGACCTTCTGCTTCAGATCACACAAACTTAACTTTATTAATAACTAACTAACTTTTCAATCGTACATACAGTAAAAGTTTGTATCTGGTTGACCAACTGGTGGACGGAGTCACATAACTGACAAATTGATTTTTGTATCTTTGCTCGCATTTTTAGAGTTTTCCAGCGCATTCACAGTTGGCCTTTCCAGATATTTTGAAAAAAAGAAGGAAAAAAACCACTTATTTCATGCACGATTACAATACTTGACCATACCCTGTTAGGTAAAGTAAAATAGCACTAAAAGTCTATTTGTTTTTGCAACAAGTAATTACCTGAGTTTGAACTAGTTAGTGGTTTCCTAGAATGAATGCATCAAGTGAAAATTCTTTGTAGTTTCAGAATTGAATATCTCAACGGCTAATAATAAATAATTTCAGGTGCTGAAGTCGACTGACTGTGTTTGCTACTGCTGCTGCGAATCATGATTGATGAGATTTTACCTCCAATGGGATTCTTCTTGTTCTATATAGAGACACATCCACGTATGTATGCCTCAACATTAAAGCCCTAGAACCGCGTTAATGGGTTTTTTTCTTAGGAAACCCAAACTATATTTATCTACAGACCCAAGGCTTTTAACTCCTATATAGATAGTATTTTGTTTTTCTTCTTGTTTTTTGCTTAGCATTAAAAAAACCAAGTTTTATCAACATAAATGGCTCTTCAAACAACACACCCACACCCACCCATTGGATAAACACGTTTAATAAAATAATTTAAATAGTTGCGCGTTCACTCTCTTTATATGATTTGCATCTATGTATTTTTAACCGACTTTGAAAAAAAGGAGGGGGTTATCAATTCAACGGAATGTCTGTTTTTTTGTTTTTTTGTATTTGAACATTTATTTCTCTTTAACTTGTGGACCGATTTCGATGATTTTTTTACTTTACCATACAGCAGAGGTCGGGGAATTTTTTTAGCTATTACCCCAAAATATTTTTCCATTAGGTCGCAATTACCCCTACATGAAAAGCAAAAAAAAGCAAGGTATCTTATCTTTTTATATTAAACGAGCAATTCTTGTATATATATTTAGAATCGGTTTGTCGAAAAAGGGCTCTAACGATTTGGATGAAATTCACGGGTTAGGCGGGTTTTTGTATTGACAATTCGATCTATCAAGGTCTCATCTTCGGATAAGTTGTTTTTGATGGGTTTTTTGTTAATTGAAATAATTATTCACAGGTGGTTGTTGGAATAAAAATTTATAATTACATTTCTTTCAATTTATTTTTAATAAAATTAATTGGTTTTTTTATTTTAAATTGCACTAATAGATCATTACAAATGTTATTATATATTAGAATTTGCCAATTTGATTAAATAAAGGTATTTTTCTATAAAATAATTTAATAGAATATCAATTTTATTCTCTTAAAAAATCCGACAATTCGAAGGATCATACCTCCTTCTTCATGATTTAAAAGGGTCAAAATAAGGGAAAGGGTGTAAATTAGTCATGTCGGAAAATAAATATTTTAATCGTTCATATCTCGTTTTCGGAAAGTCGCAGAGCCTTGAAATTTGAAACTTAAGCTATTTAGAAGCAAAAAGTTACCGAGCATCGCTCGGTGCTCCAGGCACTTATTTATTATTTATTGAATTAATTGGAATTTACATGAAAACTCTCTGTAAGTAAATAAAAATTGTAAACATTAACATAATTCAAACGCTTTTACGTTTTAGAAAAATGATGTTGTTTCATTTTCGCTAAAATAACTTCAAAATTAGGACTTTTTGACATGAGCGCAATTTGAATACAATCCTCGGCATTCAGCCGATTTCTTGCCGGGTTTAACTGACTGCTTTTTAAAAAGAAAAAAATACACCAACACTCATCATGACAAAAAATGCATAACTTTTATTAATGTTTTTATATTTTTTTTTAACTTTTATTAATTTTAAGATTTTGAATTCCTGGAAAAGCTATCAAACTAACAATACTATAATAGTTTGTAAAATAAAATTTTTTAAAAATGTCCTTTTTACCCCTGATAGTTTCATTTTTACCCCATTTGGGGTAATATACCACGGTTCCCTGACCGCTGCCATACAGGGTCAAGTATACTAATCGTGCATGAAAAAAGTGGTTTTTTCCCTCTTTTATTTCGAAATATCTCAAAAACGGCTGAAACTATTTTGATTAGAAACATTGAGCGAAACCATGGCATTTCGCTCTACAAAAAAGTTCTAATAAGTGAACATTGAAAAAATTATATTTTTTGAGATAATAATTGTTTTGTCAAAATGTCTGTCCGTCCGTCCGGTGGTCTGGTTGTCTGGTTGTCCGTTAGTCTGTGCGTTATCAAATTTTTGTGGACGAGCTAGCTCAAAAACTAGTGTGAATATCGAAACCAAATTTCACACGTAGTTTTGGTCCATTGAGATTAAGAGCTGATTAGATTTTGGTGCATATCGACCCAAAATTAAAGGGGGGGGGGTTAAAAATTCAAAATATAGGCTCTTGTACCAAACTCAACCAAATTTTGTATACATAATCAGTGAGACCCGAGAAGTCTAAAAAATCAAAAACTAACCGCCCAAAATGGGAGGGGGGTCAAAAAATGAAAATCTTGGCCATTTACCAAACTCAACCAAATTTTGTATACATAATTTGACCCCAGAAGTATAAAAATGCAAAATTGCCCCCCCCCCTACATGATTATAAATAATTTTAAGGGCCAGGTTGTATGGTAAAGTCAATTGGATGGCCACATAAGAACACGTCAGCTTATTTTTTATAAAAATTATTATTATCGTTAACATTTCTAATGAGTTTTATTATATGTATATTTGACGAGAGAGAGCTTCGCTCTTTATTTATTTATTTAAAGTAAAAGCCACAAGTAAAATGCTAAAGAGGAAACAAAAAAATATTCCAGGTTTCATTTAACCCGTCTAATAAGCCACCCTTTTCCTTCAATTCTAGGGCACTTTTTATTACCCATGAAAACGGACCACCTGGAAAAGCAAATTAAAATCCATTCTCTCTAATTTTAGCCCCTGCTTGCATATAAAACGTAGTTTTTCAATTTTAATATAGCTTTTGAGGAAATAATAATAATTATTATTATTATTGGCCTTACTTTATTAATAATTTGAGAATAAATATTTATTTATTAAGATTTTTTACTTTTATCCAATGCGTAGCATGGGTAAAGTATTGTAATTTAATTTTATCCCTACCTATATTAAGTAGGTTCGGGACTGTTTATCATTTTTAACCGACTTCAAAAAAGGAGGAGGTTCTCTATTCGACTGAATTTTTTTATAATTATTTTGTATATGTTACCTGATATCTCCGACAATTGTGAACCGATTTTGAAAAAAATTTGCATTGGGTTCAGTCTAGCTTCCGATTGGTCCCGTTTTTTTCATTGGGATTAGACACTTTTTGTTTGGTTTGTTCAGGCCTAACTTCTATGTTTATGAACCGATTTCTATGATTCTTTTTTATTGAAAGAGGGTATCTTAGGGATGGTGCCATATTAATTTGGTCAAGTTATGATAATATGATCAATGACGAAATAACGTAAATCTCCAATTCTTATGAGCAAATAATCGAAATTATGATAAATAAAATCTTTTATAAAAAAAATCTTATGACATTCATTTAAAACCCACAAACATTTTGAGAGAATTTCTATATTTATGAATTGAATTTTATTATCATTTTCTGATTCATTCGCCCGACGCTTTCTCTTACGAGATTCGTGCAAGCTATTATATTAAGTCACTATTAATAACATCACTAAAAAGAGAAAAATAAAAATAATTTTTATAAAAAAAATAAAACCTAACTTCAAAAAACTTAAATGAAACAAATAAAATAATAATAACTCAAAAATAAAATAAAATCCACTAAGAGGTATAAAATAATTATTATCTTATTTAGTTACAACTAAACGACGAAATATTAACATGAAATCACTTTTTGAAGTCGGTGCCAAACATATACATTTTATGAATCGCACTTGACGGATTTTACTTAGTACGTTTGGCGGGTACGCTCGCTTATAGGTATAGTTTGTTTGGCACCGACTTCAAAAAGTAATTTCATGTTAATATTTTCGTCGTTTAGTTGCAATTAAATAAAATAATAATTATTTTATACCTTTTAGTGTATTTTATTTTATTTTTGAGTTCTTATTATTTTATTTGTTGCATTTAAGTTTTTTGAAGTCGGTTTTATTTTTTTTTTTATAAAAATTATTATAAGAAAATTCTCAAATGCTTACCATCGAATCATTGATGTATTATAATATTATATTTATTCTCGAAATTTGAAGTTGATCTGTCTGTCCCATTACCGAGAAATAAATTATTGAAAATTGTCATTTTAACATGGAAGTAAATGAAGCGGGCTTTTAAAAGGGCTATAACTTCTATACAAATTATACCATTTTCAACAAATTTATACAGATCAATAATTCAACTTTTATGAATCGAATGATACATTTTTCACTGGATTTGACAGTCTAATTAATTAGTTATTCATAAATGTAAAAATAAAAAATCATTTGCAGCCAACAGAATATAACAAAATCCCTAGTCTAGAATTCCAACTCTATTTGTTGAAATCGTTTTGGTGTTAAATAAATGTTTTTATAATGAGAAAAAATTTATCTGATTATTCTTTTTATTAATATTATAAAAACAAAGATTTTTAGTTGAAATTAACCTCATTATTAACAATTTTTTTATTAAAACATTTAGTAGGCAGAAGTTGTCGCTCTAGAGAAATACAAAAGATTTTTTCCGTAGATCAACTAGATAGATAGCTGTCTCGAACTCCGTAAAGTGGCTCTTTTAGGGAGTTTTGTACTCTTTATAGTGAGCCCTGCTCCTTTTAAAAGCTGTAATCCAAAAATACTCCTTTACATTTTTTGTACTCAATTTTATTTCTCAAAATATAAAAACTATAACGATTATTCTACGCAAATTCATTCGTTTTACGAGGATTGCGAGGATTCATTCTCATTAGAGCAGTGCTCCTTAAACTATATGTCGCGGCCTCATTTTGGGTCGAGTAACTGAATTTTAGGGTCGCGAAACATAGGGCAACATTGACATTAAAGCTATGAACAATGAAAAAAATTATAATGTCCAGAGGCCAAAAATTAATTAAAAATAAAAAAGGTGTCGAGCCTCATCCACTGTTCAAACTTAAGAGTTTTCAGCCTTTTTTTTATGTTAATTAATTTAATTAAAATTAATTCAAATAGTTTTAAGTTTTCAATTTATCAAAAAAAATATTATAGAAATTTGTTTTCATTTTCCTATTGTAAAGGATATTTTAATATCTTTATTTAAAATATTCTAGAAAAAGATTCAATTTCACAACAAAACTGATATCTTTTCAATCAAAAATTAATTATACTGGCAGTAATTCAATACTTTGTCGTTTCAAAGGAAATTTATTTAGAGAAAAATACGAATTCCAGTCGCTGTTAAGCAAGCCTTTCGAGAGAACAAAAATACAGTCATAAAAAATGTGTGACGTTCACCAATCAAAATCCTAGTTTTGATCACGTGACCGTCTGGGCCCTCTTCACAGCTAGTGAAACCGGGCGAGCTCAGTTGGTTTTACGCTCTGCCTTCATGTAGACCGAACTCGGGTTGCTCTGCTCGTCTTGTTAAGCGAGAGAGAACTCTACTGCCTGCGCGGCCATTGAACAGCCCATTATACAGTGGCTGGTTCGTTGTGTCCTTCCTCTTACACTGGTCGGACCCATAGGATGCTGTTCTTTGCTTTTTAGCGAGAAAGATCTTCATTGCCTTGCGAGGCCATTTTGAACAGCTCGTATACAGTAGCTGGTTCGTTGCGTTTTTTCACCCACGCTGGTGTTAATCCGCCATCTTTAAATATCTTGTTTGATTAATTATACGCTAATTATCAACCTGAATTGACAGGTTCAAAGGAACTCCAGAGAAAAGGATTTCTCAAATTGCTTTGTTTCCAACTAATGCAAGATTTTAGTGTGGAACAAGGACGGATACATCCTCTTTAAGAGAAAGGCTTCAGCTAACGTTTTCAATTGACGAAAAATAATTTCTTTTGGAACAATCGTGTTGAAAAACAAGCTAAGTAGTTTAATAATTATTTGTAAAACTGTTTATATATTAATCATTAAATATTGGAAATATTTTTCTATTATATTGAAAATAATTCACTCTTTAATTCAGAGTTGTATTACTCAATTGATATAATTATCAATTAATTTATGGAATATTGCTATGTTACAATTAATATATTAATTATATAAAACTGTATTTAATTTATAAAACATAATGTTACTATAACATGTGCATTTGATATTTTTCCACTGCTGATTTATTAAAAGAAAATAAAAAGTTGTTACTTTGTTTAAATATTAAATTTGAGTTTTATATTGCTTCCTCCGCCATATTTAAAAAATAAGAAATAATAAGGAGTCTTCCATCTTTGAGATATATATTTTATTTTGTTTAATAACCAATCCTGTTTTTAATTATTATTAAAAACAAAATCACTATTTATTTGAACTTTAAAAATAAGAATATTTTCCAGAACATTTACCATTTTTCAAAGTAGTTTTGATTACTAGCACATTATTCGAACCTGCGGTCAAACCAATTCATTTAACGGTTCCTTTTTTTTGAAGTCTTTGGATGCGAAGCGCTATTAAGGGTGGTTTTTCACTAACGCTTCCTGGCCCGGTATACATCCTTCTTAGCAAAGGGGTTGATATCCAAGAATCTGTTTGCATCAACCAAAGCGTTCTGAGCTAGACTTCACGGGAAGCAAGTCCATTTAGGGTGTAAACACGTTCTTCGATATTAGTCAATTGATTGAAAAATTAATTGGCCTTAAGAATCCCGACCCCCAAACATCTGGCGACCTGGTGACAGGACCAACCCACAATCAGCTAACGACTGCGTGATTGAACCAACACCCAAATAGTTCTCAAAACAAATTTGTTATTAGTATTTTGAAAAATTGGTTATAAATTCTGGTGGCGACCGTTAATAAAACAAATCTAATACTATATTAAATAAATAGCTATAAAATAGATATCTCAAGATGACTCTGGAGAAGCAAATAAAACAAATAGCAGCCAAGTGGGCCTTAATAAAATTAGAAAGCAGTGACTTTTTAGAATTTATGTCGGAAAAAGAATTTAGCTCTACAGATTCTTACAATCATAGTATAGAAAAAGTAACACAAATTCTTTTGGACATGCATAATAGCTTAAAATACATTTATGAACACGAGTTACAAAATGAAGCAACCATTATTCCGATAATTTCTGAAATTACCACAACTTCACGCGAGCTCAATAATCTTAAATATAAACTCTTAGATAAATTATCTAAATTAAAAACTGCTAAACCGTCAAATGATTCAGAAACCAGTTCAGAGGATTCTGAACCAAAAAACATACACATAAATCTTCCAAAAATTGAGTTGGAAAAATTTAATGGTGTATACACACGTTATCCTGCTTTCAAACATCAATTTGATGCAGCAATTGATTCAAATAATTCACTCAGCCAATGTCAAAAGCTTCAGTACTTAAAAAGTTTTTTGACTGAGGAGCCTTTAAACTTAATTAGGCACTTAGATTTGACTAATCAAAATTACCAAGTAGCCATTGAATTATTAGAAAGTAAATATTATAAGTATAGAAAAATTGTTTTTGATTTAATAGATAAATTATTAAATTTAAAAATATCACATCTCCTAATTCAAGGTTTTATCAAAGTTTAACCAGCACGGTTAGGCAAACCATTGCACAATTAAAAAATTTAAGTATTAATACTGATCAATGGAATCCCATACTGGTAAGACTAGTGTCTTCCAAATTAGATGCAAAAGTACATCAGGACTGGTTACTCACGTTAGAAAACCATGACGAAATACCGAGTCTAGACACACTTTTAATTTTCGTAGAAAGACAAGCAGATTCTTATTTAGATTCGCACAGTTTTAATATTAACAAACAAAAAGTACAATTTAAAGAAAGCAATAGTGCAAAATCTTTAAATGTACATGCATCTAATAAAGACCTAAGTTGCAAGCTTTGTTTAAAACAGCATGGCTTGTGGCAATGTGAAAAATTTAAAAAGCTTTCTTTAGAAGAAAGGTCAAAGTTTGTAAATCAAAACAAATTGTGTAAAAAATGTTTTTCTCCTTCTCATTATGTAAATGATTGTAAACGCTTTAATTGTCGTTGCGGCTTTAAACTGTCTCCACTTTTACATTTTTGCAGTAATTCAAAAACGAACTCTTCACTGAAATCGGAGGGCGGAGTGGTCCAAAAAGACCCAGAGGATAAAAAGGCCGGAGAACAAACTGACACAAAGTCTTCCTCCAAGACATCAGGACACTGCGGAGTGGACGGATCCACAACGTTATTAAGCCGAGCTCTCATCAAAACACAAGACATTTCTGGACGTGAGGTACACATTCGTGCTTTCATTGATACCGGAAGTGAGATTTCTCTAATCTCAGAGGAAATTGTTAATCAATTAGGTTTAGAAAAACAGAACGCCCTTTTGAATGTAAAAGGTTTAAAGGGCCAACACGTAACTTCATCTAAAGGTTTAGTAAATTTGAAAATTGGTTCAATTGTCGATGATAGCTATGAATTGGATGCACCATTCTATGTTGTAAACAGCCTAAATTTGACTATACCTTCAGTCCCTTTAAAAAGAAGTCAATTTAAATTTATTAGTGGGTTACCGTTATCAGATGGTACGTTTAATACACCCCACACCACTGGAGTCCTAATAGGAGCAGATTTATTTTCAAAATTAATGCTAAACGACATTAGGAAAAGTCAAGATCAAAATCTTGTAGCACAGAATACCTCGTTAGGTTGGATTGTCTTCGGAAAGGCCGAAGCATTATACAAAAACGATTTCAATTTTAATAATAAAAATACTTATGCAGCAGCAACGTTAGAAGAAATTAATTCTAATGTTTTAAAGCTGATGGACTTGGATTCGACGCCAGACCATGCAGCAGATAGCATTTCAAATGCAGAGTTACAATTCCAATTTAGTATTAAAGAGAATGGAAGTGGCCAATTACAAGTGGCACTACCTTTCAAAATTGATCCCCCAATTTTAGGTGACTCGCTGCACAAAGCTCTTACCATGTTAAAAAGACAAGAAGTTAAATTAAATAGCAATCCTCTATTAAAGGAAGAATATTTTCAGTACTTTGATACATTAAAAGAATTAAATTTTATTGAATTAGTAGGTCCTCTTACTATGCATGATAAAACAAAAAACAATCAACAATTTTATCTCCCACATTTCGGGGTATACAAGGGTGAAAATAGTCCCCTAAGAATAGTTTTGAATGGATCAGCTAAGTCTTCCTCAAAATATTCATTGAATGATTGCCTAGAGGTAGGTGACACCCTCCAGAATGACATACGTCTAGTTTTAACCAGGTTTCGCACTTACAAATTTGTAGTCACTACAGATATTGTAAAAATGTATCTTCAAATTTTAATCGATCCTGACCACCGGAATTATTTAAGAATTCTGTGGAAAGACATGCAGGAAGATGTCATAAACATCTACAGGTTTAGTTGTTTACCATTTGGATTAGCTCCAGCGGCTTACCTAGCGATAAGATGTTTAATTTGGTTAGCAGAGAAAAATTCTGCAGAGTACCCACAAGTAGAATCTATAATTAAAAAGAATACTTATCTAGATGATTTTTTAATAGGGAGTGATTCTCCACAAAGCCTTTTAACATTAATAAAAGATTTAAATTATGTTTTAGGTAAAGGTCATTTTAAATTAGACAAATGGGTTTCTAATTCCCCCTTAATTTTAGATCTTTTGCAAAAAGAAAATATTTTAACTGCTCAGTCTAAATTTATTCCTTTTGGAGACCATTCTACAGTCTTAGGTTTAGTTTGGTTCTCAGATTCAGATCAATTTTCTTTTAATTTCACCTCTTTTTCCAATGAGAATCTCACAAAGAGAAACATTTTGTCAGATCTAGCCAAGATTTATGATCCATTGGGATGGATTTCACCATGCATTATAACTTTTAAAATCATATTTCAAAGTTTGTGGAAAGCAGGACTCAACTGGGATGATCCTGTACCCTATGCTTATCAGGAGCTGTGGTCAAACTTTAGAAAAGAGATGATACAAATTTCGAATTTCAGAATACAAAGATATTTATTTAAAAATACTTTGTCCAAGTTTAAATTATTTGGATATGCAGACTCTAGTGAATTAGCTTATGGAGCTGTAATTTATTTAGTAGAATATGATTCGCAAAATAATTATATTGACTCAAACTTGATTTATGCAAAATTTAAGGTAGCTCCTTTAAAGTCTTTAACAATTCCAAGGTTAGAATTAACCGCAGCTTTAACTTTAGTTAACTCCATAAAATTTATCTTAAGGGCCTTTGAAATCAAACTTGAATTCATTTATTTACTTTCAGACTCTACAGTAGTTTTGAACTGGATTTCCAGCCCACCTTACAAATTTAAAACTTTCGTTTCTAATAGGATTACTGAAATACAGAGTTTAGATTTTCCTCACTCCTGGTCACATGTTCCAACCGCAGAAAACCCTGCAGACTTGGGGACCAGAGGGATTTCAGTAGAAAATTTTTTAAACACAGAATTTTGGAAAAAGGGTTACAAAGCACACTTTTTATCAAACCCCACCCCATTTAAATTCCTCAACGAGGTTAAAACCCCAGAGGAAGAAAATAAAAAGAAGTTGTAAGTTTTGTGCACTCACTTCTCAAAAAAGAAGAAGTAATAGATAAATATTTGTCACAATTCTCTTCATTGGAAAGATTAGTTTCTCACCTTTCAATACTCAAAAAGTTCTGTATCTATTTAAAAATAAAAGGGAATATCCCGATGATTATAAAGAAAAGTTTAAAAATTTTAAAACTATACGTCCTTTGGATAGAGAGAATTCATTATTAAATTTGATTAAATACAGCCAAATAAGTTTTGTCACAGAAATAACTAGCTTAGAAAATCAGGAGCCGTTAGATAGAAAATCTAACATCCTAACTTTAAACCCATTCTTGGACAAATTCCACTTGTTAAGGGTAGGAGGTCGTTTAGAAGAAGCTAACATCCCCTACAACCAAAAGCATCCTTTAATAATATCGAAAAGTTGTTACATAACTAAATTATTAGTTAGGTCTTATCATTTAAAGTACTTACATGCAGGCCCTAATGTTATTTCGGCCTTGCTCAGACTAAAATTTTGGATAGTACAAGGGAGAAAGTTAATAGAAAGGTTTGCCGTGAATGCATTACATGCTTCAAACAGAAGCCGCTAACCTACACACCCTTAATGGGGAAATTTACCTGGTGATAGAGTCGATCCTTCACGACCCTTTGAAAATACAGGAGTAGACTTTTTCGGCCCATTCATGGTCCCACTTAAATCTGAGACGAGGTTCCAAGCCACAAAAGGTTTACGTTTCCACATTTGTGTGTTTCGCCACTAAAGCTTGTCATTTCGAAGTTTGTACGGATCTCAGTACAGAATGTTTCTTAAATGCTTTAAAAAGATTTATTGCCCGCAGAGGGGTTCCCAAAAGGATATATTCAGACAATGGGACAACATTTGTCTCCGCTTCCAAAGTTGTCAGGTCGGAATTGAACCAATTGATTTCAAAAATGAAAAATAATGAAGTAATGAAGTTCTTATCAGAGAATTCAATCTGTTGGTCTTTTGTACC
>JALMQS010000563.1:0-59096 GCA_024734495.1 Forficula auricularia
ACAAGGGCCTAGATTTTCATTTTTGTGCTTACCCCCCCCCCTGTTCAATTTACGAAGAGGTGAAACAACCCTTCTGACATAAATATTTTTAATACAAATTCGTTTTATAAATTAAAGGTTTTTAGTCACATATAATAAATAAATACATTAATTTTATTAATTATAATTATTTATTTATCAAAATGTAATTGATTTAGTCACCACTGGATGACCATCTTCTGTAGTAGATACTGAAAATTGAAACATTTGACTTATTCTGCGGACTTTGCAAAAATCATGATTTTTCGCTAACAATGAAAATAAATATCATAGAAACTTGGACACCTATAGATTTCTCTAGGAAATTTTGTTTATTTGAGCACGTTTCTTGGACCACTTTTGATAAATTTCTCAGATTTATAGATGTCCCGGTATTTTCCTTGACAGGAGATGATCCATTGTTTCAAAAAATCGCAATTTTTCCTTCATGAGAAATGAAAACCAATCATCCTAGAAACTTGATTTTATCTCATTCTTCACGGAATTTCGTTGGATTGAACATTTACTTGTGAGACCACTTTTTGATAAAATTCTTAATTTATAGATATCCACCATTTTCATTACACATTTGAGGATTCGGATTTCAAATGCTGTCCGGCAAATGTGGAATATCTATAAATCTAAGAGTTTTATCAAGAAATGATGGGCCCAAATAAATAAAATTTCCTAGACAAAGAAGTAGAAATCAAGTTTTTTTTTTAGGATGAGTGATTTCTGAAGAAAAATTGTGATTTTTTACTTGAAATTGTTTTTTTTCAAAACTTCAATCTCATTGCGGCACAGGTTACCATTATCTAATTGAATGAAACTTTGATTCAATTATGCAAAAATTTAATCTAGTTTAAAAATGTATCTCTAGTAGTCTCCTAAACGTCCTCCTTCATGGTCAAAATGGAAAGAAATTGAAAAAAGTGAGATTTTTTGGGATATTCAAAAGGAATCCCGGCGGCTGTTTTTGGATTCCATTAAAAATCGAACTTCTAGTGTGTACAATTTTATATCATTTTTAATCGACGCGAGAAATTTTGCTCTCTTTAATTTTATTATTACCTGGAGGCACCGATCGATGCTCGGTAACCCCTGATCTCCCCACCCCCGAAACCGCTGCCTCGCCCCCAACACTGCATCTACCCTCCGCCCCACCCCACCCCACTGAAACGCTACCGGACCCCCCTTACCTCCCCTGCACCCCCACCCCGACCCCGGTTGCATTCTATCTTTCCATGGTCCACATGTTAGCAATGTATATTTATTTACTCATACACCAATTTGCCCACATTCGTTCATATTGATAAACATTATAAAAAATAGATAAGAAAATAATAATTAAAAAAATAATCGTATAGGATCTTAAATAAAAACATAATTAAAAAAAATGTGTGCGTCTCGGGACGTATAGAAGTGATAACTTTCACCAACCAAGTATTTTTTAGGAGAAGACAATTACAAGGATAATTGCCGGAAAAAGAAGTGAATATTTAATTTAATTAGAAGAGTGGGGGGGGGGGCAAATGAATAATTATTAATATATTTAATGTTTCGTTTAAAATTAATTGTTTTCTTTCTTTCAGCTTAATTCAATTATACATATTTCAAATTGCCGCGCCGCAATTGTATAATAAATTTTATTTATTAAATACATAGCTATATATAATTTATAAATTGTTCACGCTTATAATAAAAGTCTAATTCAAAAATATTCATTTTAGTAAAAGTAAGCAAGAGGTTTTTAAAATAGTTCTTTGGTCTAGTAGTAGGCAATACTGCCTCAAAGGTCTCAAGTTCTATTACGACATCACTCACCAAAACATTTTTTTATTGAGATTTTCATCTATCAATATTCTTTAATTGAAAAATCAATTAAGATGAATTTTGATGAGGTCCGGACACTAGCCAGATCGTTTTTTCATCCTCAAAACTTGAAAATAGATTTTCTTTCATCAAAATCGGTAGTGCCGTTTTCAAAATAGAACCAAGATACAAATATATAAGCGAATATACAATTTTTTGCTCGTTTAATAAGAGTAGATAAAACGGTTATTTACAAAATGTCAACTGTTTTCAATTTATAATTGAAAAACTGGAAAAAGTTCGATAATTTCGAGGTTTTTCGGTCATCAAAAGCTGTCCCAAAACACTTTTCGAGGTCGCAAACTTAGATTTGTTATACCCACCTTATACCAAACGATCATAGAAAAAAATCTTTTCCGCGACTAATGCTTGAGCTGAAACCCTTCTGTTTGCTAGGACTAAAAGCATTTTTACGCTTAAATGCTGTTGTTTCAAAAAGCTTGGCTGAAAACTTGGACGGTATAATTAATTTATGCTCTTGCTTTTGAAAGTATGGAATTGCGAAAACTATTATATTAGTAAGTACGCTTGCGGTCACGGGCTAAGGCTTGTAACTTAAACTAAAAAGTATTCAAGCAAAAAAACAAATAAATAAACTTGTATACCAAATTTTATGAATACATTTAATTTACTATCCTCGAGTAAAATATTGATATATTTTTGTCACCTCCATTACTTGTTCAACACTTTTTGTTTCGCTCTCTGTCATTCTTAAATAAATTCCTTCTCATGCGCACCCTCAGAATAGCTTAAAATCGCTCAGCGCCCTTGCTACGAAAAACGTTCCGTTCCTTTTTTTGGCCTTGTCTGGAAAAAGGATTTTCTATTAATGAAAGTTTTTGTCCCTTTAAGGAGTGACTTTTTGTTCGTTATAAGTTATAACTAAGAAATAAAAATACAAATTTTATTCTTTTAAATAGAATTTTATTAAATCGAATATTTTCTACATTTGTTTCAATTGAAAATAAGTAATACCGTCAATTCAAATATTATTTCTAAAGGGCAAGGAAAAGCTGATGATAAGGGAGTATTATCAACTTTCTTATAAAATTCAAAGAACAAAAATGGCACCTGAAAGTTTCTTTGACGAAATTGTAATTTCCTATATATTTATAATATACCTAGATACGAAATTATGCCGTCGAAATTCAAACATTAATTTTCTAAAAAATTGGAAAACTGATGATAAGAGAGTATTATCAACTTTCTTATAAAATTCAAAAATTTATAAAAAGTAACTTTTTTCGAGTTTCTTTGACGAGTATAATTTCCTATATATTTATAATATACCCTACTATAGTACAAGTATAATAAATCGAAATTCAAATATTAATTTTCTAAAAATTTGGAAAACTGATGATAAGAGGCGTGTTAATCAACCTTCTCATAAAATTCAAGGTTATAAAAAGTAACTTAAAATTTTCTCGTAAAAACAAAAATTGGACATTCACATTTCAAAATAAACGGGTCATATGTATGTACATATTCAACTTTTAAATACTCTATAGGCTGACAGCTTTAACACAAATTGACCGTTAATCTCATTCCAATGATGAACAAAAAATCACAAAATGCCTTAACTATCAGCTTAAAATTAACTGAAAAAGTGTTCACTTTTTTCTTCAACTTTTCTTTATATTATATATTCAATTTAATTAATTTTCTATTTCCAAGATGGAGGATGAGTCTGAATTCAAATGAACACCTAAGCTCAACAGAAATTTCAATTTCGATTGAATAATTGCGCATGATACAAAGTGATGCGTATTGATTTTAGAAGAGACAGCATTGGATGTAAAAGTAACCTGGTGACTCAATGTATAATAATAAACTTGAGCAAGATGCGAGGTATGAGTTTCACAAAAACAAAAATAAAACAGAACTGTTGAATTCGATTATTTATTTCGGGGGTGAGCCCATCTTCAGGAGTTAAAGAAAACTGATTATACATTGGAAAAATAATTTTACAAATAACAATTTTTTTTTTAATTTTTGTGAAATGTATGTGGTGAGGGGAAAGTAGGGGAAGAGGAGAAGTTGTTCTAAGAATTAATATTTTCAACAAATTGAAAGATTGAGTTTTGAACCAGCTGAAGGGAAGCTATACCTGCTATTATAATAAAGAATGGAAAAGTACCTGAAAGGGTACAACTGGAAACCTGAGAGGGTACAATTACCATAATATATTCAATGTGCAAACAATAGAAGGAATGTTTCTACTGTACATGATTTGACATTGGTGAATTAGCAAAACTCTAATCCTATGTAGCTTCGCGGACAAGAAGAGTGGAAGATGACTCTCGCAAGCAAATGAAAACAGCCATAAGGAAATTGCAATAATCGTGGAAAAGATACTTAAAAAATATAGTTTTAAGTAAAAATGAAATAATTATTAATTTATATTTTAGCATACTTAACTAGACACATTTGATATATTAATTTATTATAATATCTAATCAATAATTGTATTTTTATGCACTTCTAATTGGTTATTTAAAATATTATAATTATTTGAGAGGGCTATTTTAATTTTGGAGGATTCTAATAGATCCAATTTAAGGCCTTTTCTTTCGAAATGAGATGGGATAAGGTTATTATTAGAGGTCGAATGATTGATTCATATGATAAGTGAAGTGCTGAGGTCGAATCTAAATTAATGTTATCGGATCTATTGAGACGATTAAGAGCTCTTACATGCTCAGAGTAACGTATTTTGAATGAGCGGCCTGCCTGCCCTATATAAAAAACATCACAATCTTGACAACTTAATTTATCCACTCCTGATTTGTCCAATTTATCAATTTTGTCTATTTTATTGTTAATTTATAGTGAAATATATCGAATCCAAAACTCAATTTTGTTTTATTTCTTTTTTGTGAAACCTACCTCGCATTTTGCTCAAGTTTTATTATTATATCAAAATGTTTCACCTAGAACCAACACCTAACTCCTTAAAAGTTATTGATCTCTCTTTGTTTAGAAGTAAGATATTGCATAAATGGCAAATACAAGTCTGTTTCAGACTATTAGAGAGATTCATTTCTTGATTCTTATTATTCTAGGAACGGCCTTTTTTGATTTTAGGTAAGAAAATATTAAATCAAAATGAATATCTGATTTAAATATTTATTGAAAAGATTAGAAATATTGAAATTGAAATATTAGAAAAAAAAGAATCCATATCCCCTGATGTTTTGTTAATTGAATTTTTGTTGTTTTAAATTTCGATCATTTCTAAAATTAATCCTTTTTTTCCAAATTCCGCTTTTTTTCCACATTTTCGGTATTAGAAAAGTCAAAATTGTGTCCCAGCCCGTATGGAAATAAATAGATTTTCGAAATACGTTTTTTATATATTTTTTGAAAATGCTAATATTAAAATATAAAATTTTTGTGTTAAATTTATATAGATAGCATCGATACTAGAGCGACATAGAAATAGTTTATATTTTAAGAATATATAGAAAACATTTGCTTTATATAAATTTAACACAAAAATTTTACATTTTTTAATATATTTTCAAAAATATATAAAAAAGATGTTTCTGAAAAATCTATTTATTTTCATACGGAGGCTAGTTAAATGGCTAACTAGCATGAGTGCATTCGGAATTTTTTGCCCCAATTCTAATTCTAATAATATTTAAAACCTAGAACAGGCTTGTCCAAACTCGCAGCCTAAAAGGCTATCAATATAGCCCTAGAAAAAATTGCGAACTTACAAAGTTTATAAGATTGGGATTAAAAATCCAGTGATATTACTAAAAATACACATATTTATGAATAATGGATTTTGAATTTAACTCGTTATTCATATTCATAAAATGATTCTTAAATAATTTTATTTATTCGAAACGCTATTTCAAGTATGAAGAACATTAGAATGAAGCTAGATTCAAAATATTTGTTGATCATTTTGATAATTTACTGAGAATTCCTTTGAACCAAATATCGACGGATTACTTATGTCTCAAAAACAATGACAAACATCTCACTAATTTTATTTTGCTGTATTGTTTCTACTTTTATAATAAACAATTCATAAAGAAATACAGCTTAAATTACTTAAATATTTTTACTATAATATTCTACGTTTTTTTTCTCATCAGCTCTCATTAGTGTTAGTGTATTTTATGTGTGGCCTAGGAAAGCTGGACACTCTTGATCTAGAGTTTACAAACATAAATATTCAATTAGAACAAAAATTGAATAGTTCTGTAGCCTGGAGGGTACCGAACAACAACTAAATAAAATAAACTGCTACGGATCGTTGCTAAACTTTATCCAATGTACAATCTTATTATAGAGTAAAGTACTTTAAATTATAATTTTACAAAAAAACTTTATATGACCTTTTTTATGGTCTTGAAGGTACTTAATTACAATATTAAATTTCATCAAAATTGGTTTAGTTATTTTCAAAATATTTAGAAAAAACTAAAAAAGTACTGAAATAAAGTACTAATGTTTGTGAGCCGATATGTACCAAAAACTAATCAGCGCTTAATTTTGTTAAAGTAATGGTAGGTTTTCAATTTCATTTCAATCGGTTTAACGGTGTGGAAAAAATCGTGGACGAAAAAAACGTTAACATATGTACATACATACATCCGCACGCACTTCCTGAAAAAATCGCACTTTTTGGCCTCTCGACGAGACCCCATGTAATTTTTGGCAAAACCGTCAGGTGCTAAAATTCAACCTAATTGAATACTACAATTTGTGACTTTAATTGAGTCCATGGGTTTCGTAGTCTTTACCTGAGGACCCTTTTTGAAGTCGCGCTTGCCGCGAGACCGATTACACATACTTCTACCCATGCTTCGCATTGGATAAAGTAAAATGAGTAATAATGATTTCCTTATATAATACTATAGATATATATAATTATAACAATGCCATTATTATTTTATTTAACATTTTTGTCGTGATAACATGTATTATATATGATATTTATTTTCTTGAAAATTTATTTAAAAAGATGAGCATTTGTGTGTGCCTCTAGGCTCAGTACATGAACCCACCCACCACCTATTGTTATTCATATTCATCAACCTAATAATTGAAAAATAACATATAGAACATGATTAAAAAAAAATTAATCCCTTAAAAATTAATTATAAATTTATTCATTTTATCATTAAGTCAGAAAATGGTTTTATTATCAAATTATTACAATGGCTTCAGGGAATTATTCTTTCATCCGCGGAATTAATACAAAAATTTACATTATATATAAAATTATGATTTTGTCTGTACATTGTTCTGTGGTGCTACAGAAGAATGATGAATATCAAATGGATGAATAAAATTACAAATGAAGAAGTTCTTGGAAGAATCGGAGAAAGAAGAACCTTGTGGAAGAGTCTGAAGAAGAGAGAGGTCTGATGATGGGGCACACACTGAGACATGGGGGACTGCTTAGGGATATCTTAGAGGGGGAGGTGGGAAAGAAAAGGGGAAGGGGAAGACCCAGATTAGAATATTTCAACCAAATAATTGGGGATATGGGATGCCAGACATTTAAAGAGGTCAAACAGCTGGCGGGGGACAGAGTCGAGTGGAGACGGACTGTTCCATCAAACCAGTCTTAGGACTGTATACTCAATGATGATGATTGTTCTAAATCGCCCCATATTTTGGATGTACCGTTTCAAGAAATGTTATGAAAGAAAACCGCCTCAACAAAATTCCTGTCTGTCTGTCTGTTTGTTTCCATGAGTTCAGCGCAAATTTTGCTCACGATTCACATAAAAACAGCTGGAGATATTTTTTATGAAATTTTCTATTTGAATCAAATATCTTCTTAAAATATTAGCTATAGAAGATTTTGATATTTTGACCACAAAATTGGTGACAGACATTTTTGACAAAATAATTAATATCTCGTAAAATATAATTTTTTCAATGTCCACTCTTGAGGGCTTATTTGTAGACCAAAACGATGTGGTTTCACTCAATTTTTTGAATCAAAATAGTTTAGGCCGTTTTTGAGATATTTCGAAAAAACAAAGCAAAAAAAAAACTTTTCCATGCACGATTAGAATACTTGACCATAAGCCTGTATGGTAAAGTAAAAATTATAGAAATTGTACTTACTTAGTGTTAGGGCCAGTTGTATGTCGGTTTGTAAAGTCCTTGTTAAAGTTGACAAAGGGTCAGACCCTAGAATTCACCTTGTGCCCGGCGGGATGGCCAATCAGATGAAAGTGTATGTCATTTTTTTTACTGATATTGATGTGAGAAGGAGATACACCAAAAAGGTGCATCACCTAAAGGCCTGGGTTGGCCCCTCCATCGTGAAAAGAAGAAGAAGAGGGGATTTTATGGGCTCTGTAGGAGTTGAAGGTATCTGTGGATGCGGGTCGTAAACAGGTGAAGGTTATAAGTTGCGGGAAAGACGGAGGCTGGAAGTGAGTTCCAGTCTCTGGGGGTCATAGGGATAAAAGAGTTGGCGAAAGCGTTGGTTCGGATTTTATCCAATTTGACAGTGAAGGGGGTGCTGAGATTTCGAAAACCGCGTTCTAATTGGCCATCCGGAGGGGCATAATATGAATTCTAGGGTCTGACCCTTTGTCTACCTTAACAAAGACTTTACAAACCGACATACAACTGGCCCTAAGAAATTATTTTAATTTTTCTTCCAATTTTAAATTTTAAGCGATTAAAAGTTATTTTAATATCCACTTATTATATTAGTCTAATGTTAATATAATTAGCCTTTTCTGGCCTTATAATTAATTTTATCAACTTGTATTATAATATATAAAGATTTCCTTAGTTGACTAAAAATCAGTAGAAGCCTTAGTTAGTTGAGGAGAGAATAAAAAATGATCTTTCCCTTGAAATGGTCAACTTGGAACTTTCCTAATCCATTTGGATTAAAGCCACTTTATTTTTTTATTTTATTTTTATTTTTAAGATGGCCTTTTCAAAAATAAAGACAATCTAATAAAAATAATTTATTTGATCCTCGACATTGAATAAGTGAAATAAATCAAAATGAATGAGACAAGTTCTTGAACGTAGAAGCAAGCTACTATGTTATCTATATTTTTTAAAGCTTAAATTAACTGCCGTCCCGGGCGACACCTGGTAGATGGCTTTTTTAAGGATTTAAATAATTTAACGAAAACTTTAATTCTTTTTCGACCCAAAAATCCACTAATCCGTGATTTTCATCAAAATAATTAGAGCCGTTTTCGAGAAACCGAAACTATATAAATAAATATATTGAAGGAGACAATAAAAGAGTGTGTCTTCTGCTGGAATTATAAATTTTATTTATTTATAACGAGACTATAGTTTCGAGGGCTTTGCCCTCTTCATCAGTCTATTACAATGAATCCTTCCTGTGAATCCATTGTAATAGACTGATGAAAGGGCTAAAGCCCTCGAAACTATAGTCTCGTTATAAATAAATAAAATTTATAATTCCAGCAGAAGACACACTCTTTTTTTGTCTCCTTCAATATATAAAAATTCTGCTACTCTCGGCAAAAAAACTTTCAATTTAAACAAATATATGTAGGTATATAAGAAATGCTCATTTAATAGTATAAGATTTACCTATATGTATGTTATAAGTAGAGACCGGATTCCTATGCAATTATATATTTTGTTTGCCGCCACATACGACCCAGGAGATCAATTATCTATCCGAATCATGCATCTAGGATACTGTGAGTTAAATTTTATACTTCATATTTTTGCATATTTGAGTAATATTGCATAAAATTGCATATTTGAAGGATATTGCATAAAATTGCATATTTGAAGGATATTGCATAAACTTGCATATTTGAAGGATATTGCATAAAATTGCATATTCCGCGCCAAATACAGAGGTTTTAAAAGTAATTTTTCTGAGAAAGAATGCAAAACAAGATTAAATAAAACAGGAGGACACTAATTTAAATTCGAAGAAAACTGAAATAGGCCTCAACGACACGAAGTGTAGTGTTGGACTACGAAGTAGGAAGTTGGATTACAAAGGATGTAAACAAGCTACAAAACAACAACCCACTCATTTTTCTTATTATTCAGTTGTACTAGATACCTACTATATTCTACACGAAAATGCCGAAAAGTTTGCAATATTTTTCTTCCAAAGTAAAATTGGGGTGTTTAAGTTCCTTTAAATTCGACTCCATTACGTCTGAGGATATGAAGCGTGCTCTTTTTCATCGTATAAATCAATTTTAAGTGACCGTAGACATAATAACCTGAATGAATGAATAAAATCTTGTAAAAATACTTGTAAACATAAATTATTCACAATCACAATCAAATTTTAATTATTTTTGAAATCTTTTCTTAATTTTTTTTTTATTTTTTTAACGCCTTCTGGACATTTTGGACATTGAGTATTCGTGTGTGTGTAAGTTAATGTACGGATCCGATTATAGCCGGTCAAATATTTGCAAATAAAATCAATCCTATACAATCGTGTCTGTTAAATAAAATTACCTCTCCTCTCCACCGAAATTTTTTCGTTCACATTTTTTGAAACATTATTATATTTATTTTATTCAAGTGCAATTATTATTTCTTTGAATTTTTTTAATATACCTATTAAATGAAATGAGAATTTTGTGCAATTTTTTACTCAATAAAAGTAGATATTTAACTCTAGGTCTCTATATCTTGTTTTATCATTTTATTTTTTTCATAGCTTTCCTTCAAATATATAGTCTTCTAATTTTAATTTTTTAGTGTATAAAATTTATTTTGCTATCTTTTACTCCATATAATTGCATATTTCAACGTATACTGCATATTACTTGCATATTTCAGCATTTTTAACTGCATATTTTATGGTATATTTTGGCACTTTTACTGCATAAAAATCCCGTCTCTAGTTATAAGGAAGTAGCTATTATTATTATTAAATGGCTTATTATTATTAAATATGATATTCAGTTTTCTGTTAAACCTCCTGATGAAGGGTTCATAGCCCGAAATATGTATAGAGATAAATAAAAAAATCTCCGAAATAATTTAAAAGATTTTTTAATTTTTTAATTTTATTTCCACTTTGTGAAACACCACTATAACCTCGTTAAATAATTCCTGTGTAAATCGTTAAAGTCGTTTTCGAGAAATCGATTTTATATATACAAGAATTGCTCATTTAATAGTATAAGATTTACCTATATGTATGTGATAAGCAAACAGCTTTTTATTATTATTAAATAGCTTTAGGGAACTATCCTAATGCAACCAAGCTTTTATACAAGGTACCATAAATTTTAATAATTAAATTAAAATTAAAAAAAATATTCTTGACGGTACATAAATTATGACGCGGAAAAACACGACCCAAGCTTATTAAATAATGTTTATTCCAGTACTTGTAATTAATAGCAGGTATAATTTCAGTTAATAGACCAACAGGTAAATAGTTAATTCAGGAAAAATAGCTTTAAGTATAATTTAATTTCTAATTTATTAGGCTAGTATTTATAGTATCTTCATTAATTCTTTTTATACAAATTAATCTGTATTACAAAAATAGTTTAATGTGTTCATTATTTTTTTGGCTTCAGATTCTAAGTGTCTATTTAGCCAGATCGTATCTGGTGTGGTACTTTTGATTTTGTCTTACGTGTGTGTGTGATTTAGTGTAAATTACTGTATAATGTGATTTATGAATAAGTTTAGAAACTAAAGTTTCATTCCATTAAAGTCCTCTTCAGTTACGATGAGTTGTGCTTACTTAAATCATTGCGGTTCAGGGTCAACTTTTTCAACCTAAATCTAATCAGCTCGTAGATAAAATAAAAAACAAATTTGCACATAATACTTTTATCTCGTAAGCTTAGAAGGACTTTTTTAAGTGATTGAAATTATGCCCAGGCGGGTGTGTCGAAAAAAATTTATAATAATTTTTTTTTCAATAGAAACCCTTCTATTAATTAATTAAATTGAAAGTTTTTTATTGCCGAGAGTAGAAGAATTTTTATATATTGAAGGAGACAATAAAAGTGTGTGTCTTCTGCTGGAATTACAAATTTTATTTATTTATAACGAGACTATAGTTTCGAGGGCTTTGCCCTCTTCATCAGTCTATTACAACGGATTCACAGGAATTAATTTATGAATGAAAAGTTAAAATCTTTCATGTGGTTAGGTTAAGAAATTTTTCAGGGTGGGAAAGTTAAGAATTGAAATTTATACTTGTTTCATTATTTTGGCTGTAGGTGGCGTTCATGAAGTTTTTATTTTAGCGGTTATTTTTAAAATAAAGCTTTCGGGAATTTTTATTTTCCGATTTAAGAATTTTTTTGGTGAATTATTGTATGATTTTAAAATTTCTAACGATTCGAAAATACTATTTTTTTTTTAAACTATAGTCTCGTTATATATAAATAAAATTTATAATTCCAGCAGAAGACACACTCTTTTATTGTCTGCTTCAATATTAATTAATTGATTTTTAAATTTTAAAACTCACTAATAATTAATTAAAAATAATAATTTATAAGAATTTTGCTGGCTTGGTGTTTACTGGATATATTAATTTTTTATTGTTAGGATAAATAAACCGAATTTGCTTCTTTCCAGTAATTTATTTTGATTTTCAAATGGTTATTCCAAATATTTCAGAGCGTTCTCAGCATCTCTTCCTCAGTGGAAACTGTGGAACCACACAATAGTGTAATTATAACAACTCACTGACTTGCCTATTGTGTGGTCCCACAGTTTCCACTGAGGAAGAGATGCTGAGAACGCTCTCGAAATATTTGGAATAACCATTTGAAAATCAAAATAAATTACTGGAAAGAAGCAAATTCAGTTTATTTATCTAACAATAAAAAAATAATAATATTATGTATTAAAATTAACAAATTTAATGATTTAGAGGCATTTTCTATTGAAGACGGGTGGCAGAATAAAATGTTGAATGAATTGATGGAAAGGCAGTCCAAGGATAATGAAAACCACAAATTACAAATAAAATAATTTACTAGAAAGAATTTTGTTAAGGGAGAATGAGTGTGGGTTCTTGGTGAAACATTTTAAATAAAGTAAAGAGAATTGTGAACATATTTTTAGATACTTTCTAAAATATAAAATACTAGGCAGGTTTCATATAAATAAAAGATCAGATGCTTACTTAATAGAGATTGTGGTGTTGGTGCAAGGTGAAACATCTTTATTAAAGATAAAAGTAAATAAATATTTCATGAAATATTCATTTACTATGAGTTAGGTTTTATAGGTCACTTGTTTCACGTTAAAAATTAAAAAAACAAAAGAGGTAAATTTTTTCAATATATATATTTCGGGCTATCAACCCATCTTCAGGAAGCACAGAAAATAACTTTATTTAATTAATACCTATATATATTTGGGGCTATCAACCCATCTTCAGGAAGTACAGAAAATAACTTTATTTAATTAATATATATATTGAAAAAATTTATCTTTTTTTTTTTTAATTTTTCACGTGAAACAAGTGTAGAAAACCTAACTCATAGTAAATAAAATGAAATATTTATTTACTTTTATCCTTATGATCAGATGTTAGCACGACTCTATATATATTTCGGGGTATAAGCCCATCTTCAGGAGTTATATATATTGAGTCGTGATTAAACAAGCATCTGATCTTTTATTTATGTGAAACCTACATAGTATTTTATAATTTTTGTTTTTCAGAGGATGAGGAACAAAATAAGTGTTTGTTTATGACTTATCAATTGCAACGTTTCGCCACTTTTATTGCAGCTTCTTCAGGCTCTTGATAAATAAATCTCCAAACACTTTGTCATTTTTTTTAAAGCTCTGCCATTAATATACACACAGACACTGGAATACATCACTATTTTGTCATCAACAACTCAAAAACACCAATATCAAAAAATATACAATCATAACCCTTACAATTTCACTGGTAAAATTAAAAATATTTCAAAATTAGTCAAAATATTATAAAACTATTTACAATGCACAACTATATACAAAAATCAGTCAAAATATCTTAAAAAATATATATACAAGCGACGGAAATTTTTTTTTCCTTTATAAATTAATTTATATTTGTTACTCTACGTTGGTCAAATTCAAATAGTATTTTATGTTTTAAATTTTAAAAAGTTTCTAAAAAATTTTCAAAATTTTTTTACTTTACTAGAAAGTCATTTTGTTTCTCTTAAAAAACCCGACGATTCGGAGTTTAAGGGTTTAAAAGAGTCCACGAAGAAACCTCCGTGTATATTAAAATACATTATTATTTTTAATTACAATTAACTTTAAAACTATTATATGGTATTAAGCGATCCTTTGATGATGGCCGAATCGATTCAAAACATGGGCAAAAAATAAACTAAATTCATTTAATTCTGGCTGATGAGACCCTATGTAATTTTTGCAAAAACCGTCTGATACTAAAATTCAACCTGATTGAATACTATAATTTGAGAAGTTGGTTGAGACCATGGGTACCGTAGTTTTTACCTGAGGATTTGAGAATTTGGTTGAGACCATGGGTTCCGTAATTTTTACATGAGGATTTGAGAATTTGGTTGAGGCCATGGGTTCCGAAGTCTTTATATGAGGATTTGAGAATTTGGTTGAGACCATGGGTTCACTTGTTTTTACATGACGATTTGAGAATTGGGTTGAGAACCATGGGTTCCGTAATTTTTACATGAGGATTTGAGAATTTGGTTGAGACCATGGGTTCACTTGTTTTTACATGACGATTTGAGAATTGGGTTGAGACCATGGGTTCCGTAATTTTTACATGAGGATTTGAGAATTTGGTTGAGACCATGGGTACCGTAGTTTTTACCTGAGGATTTAAGAATTTGGTTGAGACCATGGGTTCCGTAATTTTTACATGAGGATTTGAGAATTCTGGTTGAGGCCATGGGTTCCGAAGTCTTTATATGAGGATTTGAGAATTTGGTTGAGACCATGGGTTCACTTGTTTTTACATGACGATTTGAGAATTGGGTTGAGACCATGGGTTCCGTAATTTTTACATGAGGATTTGAGAATTTGGTTGAGACCATGTGGTACCGTAGTTTTTACCTGAGGATTTAAGAATTTGGTTGGGTCCATGGATTCCGTAATTTTTACATGAGGATTTGAGAATTTGATTGAGACCATGGGTTCCGAAGTCTTTATATGAGGATTTGAGAATTTGGTTGAGACCATGGGTTCCGTAATTTTTACATGAGGATTTTGAGAATTTGGTTGAGGCCATGGGTTCGAAGTCTTTATATGAGGATTTGAGAATTTGGTTGAGACCATGGGTTCCGTAATTTTTACATGAGGATTTGAGAATTTGGTTGAGGCCATGGGTTCCGAAGTCTTTATATGAGGATTTGAGAATTTGGTTGAGACCATGGGTTCACTTGTTTTTACATGACGATTTGAGAATTGGGTTGAGACCATGGGTTCCGTAATTTTTACATGAGGATTTGAGAATTTGGTTGAGGCCATGGGTTCCGAAGTCTTTATATGAGGATTTGAGAATTTGGTTGAGACCATGGGTTCCGTAATTTTTACATGAGGATTTGAGAATTTGGTTGAGGCCATGGGTTCCGAAGTCTTTATATGAGGATTTGAGAATTTGGTTGAGACCATGGGTTCACTTGTTTTTACATGACGATTTGAGAATTGGGTTGAGATCCATGGGTTCCGTAATTTTTACATGAGGATTTGAGAATTTGGTTGAGACCATGGGTACCGTAGTTTTTACCTGAGGATTTAAGAATTTGGTTGAGTCCATGGATTCCGTAATTTTTACATGAGGATTTGAGAATTTGATTGAGACCATGGGTTCCGAAGTCTTTATATGAGGATTTGAGAATTTGGTTGAGACCATGGGTTCCGTAGTTTTTACCTGTGGACTCTTTGAAGTCACGCTTGAGTCGAGACCGATTCCAATACTTTACCCATATCTGCCTCGGATTTATGGATAAAGAAAAATGAACTTTCTAGTAAACAAAATGGCAAATGCGCCTGGGGCCTGTGCCCCTCTCAATCTCGAGGCTTGTCAGTCCTACCTTTGTGGCCCCCACATGTCTCTAGGAATATACGGAGGTACTAGTTGTCTGATTGTCCATGTGCATGTATTATTTCTTTCTCTTGGAGATTGATTGGCTGGATGGCTGGCTGGCTCTCGGTGGTTTGCAAGTTTTCTCATCATTGACGACTGACTAGTGATTATTTCATTCTCAAGCAAGTTTCGTCATAAAGCCAAGGTTACAGGCGGTTATATTTAGCCTGCCATCGAGGAATGGGCCAGCAGCCATCGTGTAATCAAGTTGTGGCCTTGCAAACTAGCTAATCCATTTACTAGCCCCTCCACAGGGCCATATCACATACCTATACCAAACACTCCCCACTTGGCACTTTCTATCCTTTCAGAATTTAGTTCCGTTAAAGCACCAATTTATACAAATGTTCCATTTTGTTATCTAATACACACACACCACTAAGTGTTCACAAATCTGAAATTATTATCACCTCCTCATAGGCGCCGGAATCGGGGGGCTCGGGGCAGAGCTGTAGTCGTAAAATCAGCAGAAGATATACGCTATATGGATCGTAAAAATCACAGGGTATAGGCTATATATATAATAAAATAAAATAATAATTGAATGTAATGGAAGGCAGCCCAGAGGTAGTGAGGAAAGAAAAAATTGACACATATAAAATAAAGTGTAATTTATTGGAATCCTTCCTCCTTTCCTTTCAAACCGACGTTTCGGAGGATTTTCCCTCCTTCTTCAGGGTTTCAAAGGGTCAATGAATGAAACAAATAAAATGTTTCCTTCATTGACCCTTTGAAACCCTGAAGAAGGAGGGAAAATCCTCCGAAACGTCGGTTTGAAAGAAAGGAGGAAGGATTCAATAAATTACACTTTATTTTATATGTGTTAATTTTTCTTTCCTCACTACCTCTGGGCTGCCTTCCATTACATTCAATTAAAATTTCTACCAGTCCGTCTCTCTCCAGAGAAAATTTCGTTGCAAAAAAAATAAAATAAAATGTTTTAGTAGGGTATTTTTTAAAAATTATCATTTTAAAAGCAAATTGAAACAATTTAAAATATTTATGTGAATATTCAAAAAGTTAATGTTTCAAAATTTTTTTAAATTTTCAACTAGCACAGGGTATACGCTTTTTGCTCAGATCAAACCACAGGGTATACGCCGTACACCTCTCCACTATAGCCCTGGGTCGGGGGCTTAAGTCCCCTCTGACCTTTGAAGTTACGTATTTTATCGTCACATCGATGGTTACTACCGATTTTAACATCGATATTTTTACTATCTAAAGTTTCATTTTTTCCTCCAATTAAATATTAAATTGATAGAAAAATTAAAAATAAATTATTTAAAACATATATTCATAAATCGTGGTATAAAAATAAATAAAATAATTAATAGGGATTGTGGTGTTGGTGCAAGGTGAAACATCTTTAATAAAGATAAAAGTAAATAAATATTTTATGCAATATTCATTTACTATGAGTTAAGATTCATTAAAAATGTGAAACAAGTGACCTAGAAATCTTAACTCATAGGAAATGAATATTGCATTATAATTTTTTGCAACGAAATTTTCTCTGGAGAGAGGCGGACTAGTAGAAATTTTAATTGAAAGTAATGGAAGGCAGCCCAGAGGTAGTGAGTTAATTTTTTCTTTCCTCACTACCTTTGGGCTGCGCTTCCATTACTTTCAATTGCATATAATATTTATTTACTTTTATCTTTAATAAATAAAATATACAAAAATAAATTGAAACAAAAATGAAATTTCGTGGAAAATACGTAATGTCAAAAGAACGAACGTCTTTTTCAGGATTCGAATTTCTAGAGTCTAAGCTTCATTGAATATAAAGTTAGCAAAAAAAATCCCTGCGGCAGGCCATAAAAAGAGGTAGATTTCAAAGGGTTTCTACCCCCCTTTAGACTGCTCCAATCAAAAACTTTTCAGACACAAGTTGTAGAGGTTAATTAGTAGAATATTAGCCATTTACAACCAAACTGGTATCATTCATATTAAAGTTGTTATTAATTTTTTAAGATTTCAACCCCCCACCATTTTTAACCCTTTGGGGCTGAAGTCACCAAAAACTAATCAGTTCTTGTTTACATCAAGACTAAATTTTGTGCCAAATTTTATTGCAATCGGTTGAACGTTGCGTCCTGCACCGCGCCCACAATATTGCGATACACCCCCCCCCCCCCCATATATATAAACTTTTGAATGGAGGGTGGTTTTGGGGTCATGATCAGAAAAACCATGATGAACTTTTCCGGAAGTTGCACCATGAGAGTGAACGCAATAAGGATATTTCTTCGAAATATACCAAAAAGATGCCAATCGGATCTTTTCGTATAAGATTTGATTGAAATGATTCATTTTGAGATTAGATTAAAACTCTTTGTTATTAACCGATGAAACCGATCCTATACTACACTTTGAAGTAAATGAAAATGTACAATTAATAATTACATAAAGGTAATAAGTATAGGTAGATCTAAATGTAAACATTTAATGCAAAGTATGTACTTTATTTTAGGAATTCTTTATAGCTGTAGTTGTATTAATTTATGAAGGGGTTAAATAAGAGACGTGCAGCTTTTATTTATGTAATTTATGACTAACGTTTCGACTATTGGTTGTAGCCATCTTCAAAGCGGTAATTTGTCAATATTTATATAAAAAAAATTGATGACTGGTGTATCAAAAAAAAATGTATATTAAATTGACAAATTCCCGCTCTGAAGATGGCTACAACCAATAGTCGAAACGTTAGCGGGAGTTCATAAATAAATAAGAAATAAATAAAAGTTGCACGTCTCTTATTTTAACCCCTTCATAAATCAATGTATGTAACTAAGCCCAAAAAGGGTATGTAACAAAGGAATAAATAATCATAATAATAATAATTACATTATCTTAAGAAAAATATTAACATTAACATTGAACTGTTTTCATGCCGAGACATTATTTGTGTTTGTTGCCAGTTATTCAAAATATCAAGAATGTTTACTTGACTTGAAAGAATCCTGTCTAAGATATTACACAATATAATAAATGAAGGCGATTAAAGAATGCCCGCATTTTATTTTTTAATACATTTGCCAGTGAATATTTGGATTGTTTCATCTTTTGAGTTTCACTCGAAAGAATATTTTATCACAAGATTATTTATTTGTTTTTTAAAAATAAAAAAAAAAAAAACAAAAAAACGAGAGCAAATTTAAAACTCCTTTCTATACATTTGTACTTAATATTTAGATATACTATATACATGGCGTAGTTAGGGAAGGTGCAGTGGGGGACAGGCCTGCCTACAAAACTCACCCCTAGAAAAATCGAACTCCATCATTACCAAGCATCACTTATGATTAGAGAGACCGGATTCCTATGCAATTGCATATTTTGTTTGCCGCCACTTAAGACCCAGGGAACAATTATCTATCCGAATCATGCATCTAGGATACTGTGGGTTAAATTTTATACTGCATATTTTTGCACATTTGAAGGAATTTTTGTCAAATATTGCCTAATTTGCGGCAAATACATATTTTTAAAAGTAAATTTTCGGAGAAAGAATGAAAAAAAATCAAGAAATACATTTATATATAAAGTTGCTTTAAATTTGCTCCCATTACATCTGATGATGTGGAGCGCTTATTTTCATCGTATAAATCAATTTTAAGTGACCGTAGACATAATAACCTGAAGATAATTTAGAAAAATACTTGTAAACATAAAATATTCACAATTACAAGCCAATTTTAATTATTTTTGAGATCCTCTGTTAATTATTTAATTATTTTTTTTTTTAATGGCCTTCGGTAACTATAGCCCATTTTGGCCATTGAGTTTTCGTGTTTCTGTGTGTGTGAGAAAGTGTGTGTAAATTATTGTAAAAGATTGTTCATTTAAAAATATAAGCAATACAATCGTGTCTTGAAGGAGACAATAAAAGAGTGTGTCTTCTACTGGAATTATAAATTTTATTTATTTATAAAGAGACTATAGTTTCGAGGGCTTTGCCCTCTTCTATTCATAATACATATTCACAGGTAATTAATATCCTGTAGATACATTGTAATAGACTTGATGAAGAAGCAAGTTCTCAATCATAGTCTCGTTATAAATAAATAAAATTTATAATTCCAGCAGAAGGTACACTCTTTGTCTCCTTCAATATATAAAAAATTCTGCTACTCTCGGCAAAAAACTTTCAATTTACTATAGTGTCTGTTAAATAAAACTACCCCCCCCCGTATTTTTCGATCACATTTTTTGAAACATTATTATATTATATTTATTATGTTATTTCTTTGAGTTTAAAGATTTTTTAATACATTAAATCTAATGAGAATTTTATGAAATTTTTTAATCAATAAAAGTACATATTTGAAATTTGGTCTCTAATATAGCTTAGGTACCTACTTAAATATTTTATTTTTTTTCATAGCACTCCTTCAAATATATAGACTTTTTGTCTTCAATTTTAATTTTTTAGTGCATGAAAAAATTTATTTTGCCCATTTTTACTGCATATATTTGCATATTTCAACGTATGCTGGATATTACTTGCATATTTCAGCCTTTTTAACTGCATATTTTGGCAGTTTTCCCTGTCTAGGTATTTCTCATTAAATTATTTCGTTACTTCCAAAATTTGTCAATTCTACTAAAAAGTTAGTTGATCTCAAATCGGATTACTGAAATTGAAACCTTGTGGTGGCTAATCAGCTGGCCGGATGCCCCACCTAGGAAAACTCACTAACTACTCCAATGTTTATATATATGTATAATCTCGTATATAGTCTAAAAATAGAATGTACAAGAAGGCCAAACTTGTTTTTTCTCTCTTAAACCGTTTTATTAGCTACATCATACTTAGATACCTACCTTTAGGAAAAGTAGAATTTAGAACATATACGAAGTATAATGTTAGAAATTCCGCCTTAAAAATTGTTGAAATATTTTAATAAGACAAAGGGCAAATTAAGAACAGCTCAGATCAAAAGATAATCCTCTGAAATTACATGGGCTTTAACGAAATCAACAGGGGCAAAGAGAAAAGATTTTTAATGTTGTACTTAAGTTATAAAATAAAGATTACTTTATTAAAGAGAAGTTTATTCTTTATTGCTGTTTATTTCCCTTACAATGTCGAGAACAAAATAAAAATCATTATGATTAGATTCTTATAGAATCCGAAATTGTTGTCATATACGAGTACAGTAATACCTCGCTTAACGTTACCGCCGTTAAAGATACCTCGCTATAACGTTATTGTTTGATGAGCGAGTTATACTATTGTTCTATGCATACATACATATGTGTTTTTGCTATAACCTTACATTCGTTAAACGCACGTTATATAAATAGGTTATGAAAACACTGCTATAGAATAAAATGCTGAACAAACGAAAATCGATATGTTTAGAAACAAAATTAAACATAATTAATCGAGTAGAAAAAGGTGAAAAAAAAGAAAGTTTTTTTTTTTATTTAATGTCACCGGGATCAAAGCCCATTTAGACAGCACATAAGTAAAGTGTTAGTAGGGTTAGTGAGGAAGCCGAGTTTTCAGCCGGTAGAAATTTTTATTTGCCAGCTAGGATCGAACCCCGGCCTCCCACTTCAACATCGTCATAATCGATCGATGCCGAAGCGAGGCCAATGCGTTAGCTGACTGAGCCAACCCGGCTCCCAAAGATGATTTCAATTGTTCCTATTTACATGTATTAAATAAAGTGTCTGGAGCACCGAGCGATGCTCGGTAACTTTTTGCCTTTAAATAGCTTAATAACTCATGACACTTGATAAGTAGGTACACCAATTAAAAAAAAAATCGTTAGTGCGGTTTTGAGAAAATAAAAAAACAAAAACAAAAAAAAAACTGCAACGGATCGTTGCTAAACTTTATCCAAATTCATTTGAAATATTAATATGTTTGTTCCTTTATTATTAATCAGATATCACTTGCAATTTGTAGTTCATATTGACATTAATTCAAAAATAATTCTCATTTAAGAGTCGAGGAATAACCATTCCACATTGGATTTTTGACATTTCGGTTATTATTGTAACCATTGCTGAAGACATAGAGGAATCGACTTAAAATCAAAAATAGCCATCGATTCTCATCTAATACTTGAGGAATAACAATTCTACATTAGGTTTTTGACGTTTCGATTATTATTGGTAACCATTGCTGAAGACATGGAGGAATCGACTTAAAATCAAAAATAACGATCGATTCTCATCTAATACTAGAGGAATAACCTTATTGCATTCAATTTTTGATGTTTTGACCATTAATGGCAACCTCTATTGAAAACGTGGAAGAATCGACTTAAAATCAAAAAGACTAAATTCTTTTATGGCAAACAACTCAAACTTGAGTTGTTTACCAAAAAGAATTTAGTCTTTTTGATTTTAAGTCGATTCTTCCACGTTTTCAATAGAGGTTGCCATTAATGGTCAAAACATCAAAAATGGAATGCAATAAGGTTATTCCTCTAGTATTAGATAAGAATCGATCGTTATTTTTGATTTTATGTCGATTCCTCCATGTCTTCAGCAATGGTTACCAATAATAATCGAAACGTCAAAAACCTAATGTAGAATTGTTATTCCTCAAGTATTAGATGAGAATCGATGTCTATTTTTTATTTTAAGTCGATTCCTCCATGTCTTCAGCAATGGTTACCAATAAAAACCGAAATGTCAAAAATCAATATAGAATGGTTATTCCTCAAGTATTAGATGAGAATCGATGGCTATTTTTGATTTTAAGTCGATTCCTCCATGTCTTCAGCAATGGTTACCAATAAAAACCGAAATGTCAAAAATCCAATATAGAATGATTATTCCTCAAGTACTAGATGAGAATCAATCGCCATTTTTGGTTTAAAGTCGATTTCTCTATGTCTTCAGCAATGGTTACTAATAAAAACCGAAACGTCAAAAATCCAATATAGAATGATTATTCCTCAAGTACTAGATGAGAATCAATCGCTATTTTTGGTTTAAAGTCGATTTCTCTATGTCTTCAGCAATGGTTACTAATAAAAACCGAAACGTCAAAAATCCAATATAGAATGATTATTCCTCAAATACTAGATGAGAATCAATCGCTATTTTTGGTTTAAAGTCGATTTCTCTATGTCTTCAGCAATGGTTACTAATAAAAACCGAAACGTCAAAAATCCAATATAGAATGATTATTCCTCAAGTACTAGATGAGAATCAATCGCTATTTTTGGTTTAAAATCGATTTCTCTGTCTTCAGCAAAGGTAACGGATAAGAAAACAACGCAGTTGCTATGGTTACTCATAAAAATTCCTCCCAAATTTTTAGCATTTCACAGAGAGAAGCCTATCCATTCTTACTTAAGCAAGGCTAAATGAGCTATATTAAAACTTTCAAATGAATAAATTTTAAAGAATTTAAAAAATTAAAAAAAGTACCATCTTACTCTAGAGTAAAGTACTTTAAAATATAATTTTACTAAAAACTTTATTTAACCTTTTTTGTGGTCCCCAAGGTACTTAATTAGGATATTAAATTTCATCAAAATTGGTTAAGCCATTTTCAAGATATTTAGAAAAAACTAAAAAAGTACTGAAATAAAGTACTAATGTTTGTGGGCCGATATGTACCAAAAACTAATCAGCGCTTCATTTTGTTAAACTAATGGTAGGTTTTCAATTTCATTTCAATCGGTGTAACGGTGTGGAAAAAATCGTGGGCCAAAAAAACGATAACATACATCCATCCATACATACATCCATCCATACATCCGCACGCACTAAATGAAAAAATCGCACTTTTTAGCCTCTCGACGAGACCCCTTGTAATTTTTGGCAAAACCGTCACGTGCTAAAATTCAACCTAATTGAATACTACAATTTGTGACTTTAATTGAGTCCATGGGTTCCGTAGTCTTTACCTGAGGACCCTTTGAAGCCACGCTTGCCCCGAGAGCGATTACAATACTTTACCCATGCTTTGCATTGGATAAAGTAAAACGAAAAATCTTTCATGTAAATGTCAACTTCCCGTGCTCCGATTTCAGGCAAAAACTTGCTCTACCTCTTCTAGCACATATTGAGCTTAAGTTTCGAATTTCGAAGCTCTGAGATTTATGGTTGCAAGTCAGTGCACAACTTATTTTAGAATTTCCTCTGTTAATATCTAATCTATTTCTCTCACCATGACATGAGAATGCACGTTCACAGCATCACAGCCTGCATTGTGACTAGAAATAGAAAATAGGTAACTCCACTAGTGAACAAATTCGTATTTTTGCCCCAAATATTTAACTTTTTCAAATATACCTATCCATTTTTATACACAACTCTGAAATTTCCATGTATCTATGTTAGCAGCAATTTCAATTTCACTCTTTATGATATCTTTAATGCGACAGAATTGGTTTTAGAATACATCTTCAATGAGGGAAATTACATTCTTTAATGATTCCAAACTTGTGTCGATGCCTCATCCCATTCCGGCACTTCTAACAACATCCTTCGCATAAACGAAAAATAATTTTTAAGAAAAAAATAAAAACCGACTTCAAAAAATTAAATGCACAAATAAAATACACTAAAAGGTATAAAATAATTATTATCTTATTTAGCCACAACTAAACGACGAAATATTAACATGAAATTACTTTTTGAAGTCGGTACCAAACAAACTATACCTATAAGCGAGCGTACCCGCCAAACGTACCAAGTAAGATCCGTCGAGTGCGATTCATAAAAGGTATATGTTTGGCACCGACTTCAAAAAGTAATTTCATGTTAATATTTCGTCGTTTAGTTGTAACTAAATAAGATAATAATTATTTTTATACCTTTTAGTGTATTTTATTTGTTGCTTTTAATTTTTTAAGTCGGTTTTTATTTTTTCTTAAAAATTATTTTTATTTTTCTCTTTTTAGTGATGTTATTAATAGTAATCATATCATCAGAACTTGACCAAATTAATATGACACCATCCCTAAGACACCCCTTTGGGATAAAAAAAGAACCATCGAAATCGGTTCATAAACAAAGAGGTTAGGTCTAAACAAACCTAATAAAAAAGGTCTAATACTTATGAAAAAAAAACGAAAAAAAATGGGACCAATCGGAAGCTAGACTGGACCCAATGCAAATTTTTTTTTCAAAATCGGTTGACAATTGGCGGAGATATGAGGTAACATAGGCACAAAAAAAAAAAAAAAAAAAAAAAATTCAGTCGAATAGAGAACCTCCTCCTTTTTGAAGTCGGTTAAAAATTAGTTCAATGGTTAACGTCCATGTGGGAAAGTCAATCTTTTCTTTCAGTTAAAACTTAAACCGGGACAATTTATATATTTATAATTAATTTCTAATTTATTGGGTTTTTTTTTATCCAGGGAACACTTATATAATACGTAAATCAATGATATCTCGAGTCTAGTAGATTGTCCGAAGGAGGATATAGGTAGGCTTATAAGTAGGTAAGAAAACGATATATCTCTAGGTATGAAAGCATAATTTATATCAGAAAACAGAACCTCTTTCTATTTAACTTATGTAGACAGATTGATCACAATCTCTTTCTTATTCAAGAATTAATGTAAAAGCTCAGCAGTTACGGTATCTGACAGAAAGATGCCTTTGCGATTTATTTATTGAAACTACCTACTATAGAGGCTTAACCGAGAGAGAATGTCCTATTCAGTTGGATTTTAATCCGCAGCTTATTTAAAATTTATTGAGTTAAGCTACATAGATCATAACAGGATTTAACTTTTTAAATTCTAGTCCAGGTGTCTGGGTGCAACTCAAAATAAACCAAAATTTGACAATTAAAAAGACGTTTCGGTGGATAATTTTTATTTCCAAACAGTCTTAAGATTTTATTCTATTGAGAAAATAATGACATTATGTATTATATACAGGGTGGGGCATAAAGATCTACCACATTTTGAAGAGGTATAAAAAATGAAAAAATTTATACAAGAAAAAAACTGAATATATTTTTGAAAAGAACATAAAATAATTTTTTTTTAAACTGTGTTTTAAACATTATATCAGACAAAAAAAAAAAGGGGGGGGAGGGTGGAAAAAAATGAAATTTCTAGCCCTTTCGACCAAATTCAACCACATTTTGTATACATATTCTGTGGACCTCCAGAAGGCTAGAAATGCAAAAATTTACCACCCAAAATGGGGTGGGGGAGGGTCAAAAATGAAAATTCTAGCCCTTTCGACAAAACTATGTAGGTATACAAAATTTGATTGAAAAGTTTTTGTTTTGCCGAGAGTAGCAGAGTTGTTGATTCACAAAGAGAAACAAAGAGGTTGTCCTCTGCTTGATGCAAATAAACATACACACATATATATTGAGATGATATATCTGTATTAATATATTATTTATTTGTTTGCGACTATAGTTTCGAAGACTTGGTCTTCATCATCAGTCTTTTTTAATTATAAATGTTGTTTTTCATGGAGTCAAACAAATAAATAATATATATAGTATTTACAGATATATCATCTCGATATATATGTGAAAATTAGATAATAATATCTTATTCTAATTTAGCGCTCTTATTATAACCTCTAGGGATTTATTAAATATTATGTTGGTAGTAGCTCTGGCTTGCTATGCACATGTCAGTTCGGTTAAATAATATGAACTTGTAATTTAATATAAATAGAAGATAATAAGAATAAATTGTACATCTTTAAATACGTGATAAAGGTCTTATAATCTTTTCATTTATAGGTAAGATTATCTTCTAATTATTTATTGTATAAATTGTATTGTATATTTGTTAATAAAACCCATTTATAGTTTCTAGCTAATGAATCATTTATAACCTAATCGATTTAAAGATTACAAAAAGATTATAAGACCTTACAATAATGACTCAACCAAAACTGCATTTACATCTGATGAAGATGAATGAAAGGGAGAACATCTTGATCGGAATATCTTTGGACAAGAGGGTATGGTATCGAATTCCAGAAGAATTGAAGAAGGTTGAAAACCATCCCGAACTGCTATCTTTGAGGACGGTTAGTAATACTCTCTCAATCTATTACAAAGAACGGAGGGTACAGGAAGCGGATAAAAATATACCAGAATTATTTAGGATTTATCAAATTGTGTTTAATTTACCGGCTGAAATACAAAATAAATTGGAAAGGGAGAAAAATTAAGACTATGGATGATTTAATAAACGAACTAAAGAAAATTAATGATTATCACCATATAACGACGAATTGGGAAACGAAGAAAAGTGAAGAAAAAAATTTGATTATGTATAAAGATAAATTATTGAAAATTTCAAAACTAAGAAGACCCCATGCACAAGATGTGAATCGTTGGGTCTTAAAAAACCGTTATCACCCAATACAGGCATTGTTTGGGGGTCGGGATTCTTAAGGCCAATTAATTTTTCAATCAATTGACTAATATCGAAGAACGTGTTTACACCCTAAATGGACTTGCTTCCCGTGAAGTCTAGCTCAGAACGCTTTGGTTGATGCAAACAGATTCTTGGATATCAACCCCTTTGCTAAGAAGGATGTATACCGGGCCAGGAAGCGTTAGTGAAAAACCACTCTTAATAGCGCTTCGCATCCAAAGACTTCAAAAAAAAAAAGGAACCGTTAAATGAATTGGTTTGACCGCAGGTTCGAAGAATGTGCTAGTAATCAAAACTACTTTGAAAAATGGTAAATGTTCTGGAAAATATTCTTATTTTTAAAGTTCAAATAAATAGTGATTTTGTTTTTAATAATAATTAAAAACAGGATTGGTTATTAAACAAAATAAAATATATATCTCAAAGATGGAAGACTCCTTATTATTTCTTATTTTTTAAATATGGCGGAGGAAGCAATATAAAACTCAAATTTAATATTTAAACAAAATAACAACTTTTTATTTTCTTTTAATAAATCAGCAGTGGAAAAATATCAAATGCACATGTTATAGTAACATTATGTTTTATAAAATAAATACAGTTTTATATAATTAATATATTAATTGTAACATAGCAATATTTCATAAATTAATTGATAATTATATCAATTGAGTAATACAACTCTGAATTAAAGAGTGAATTATTTTCAATATAATAGAAAAATATTTCTAATATTTAATGATTAATATATAAACAGTTTTACAAATAATTATTAAACTACTTAGCTTGTTTTTCAACACGATTGTTCCAAAAGAAATTATTTTTCGTCAATTGAAAACGTTAGCTGAAGCCTTTCTCTTAAAGAGGATGTATCCGTCCTTGTTCCACACTAAAATCTTGCATTAGTTGGAAACAAAGCAATTTGAGAAATCCTTTTCTCTGGAGTTCCTTTGAACCTGTCAATTCAGGTTGATAATTAGCGTATAATTAATCAAACAAGATATTTAAAGATGGCGGATTAACACCAGCGTGGGTGAAAAAACGCAACGAACCAGCTACTGTATACGAGCTGTTCAAAATGGCCTCGCAAGGCAATGAAGATCTTCTCGCTAAAAGCAAAGAACAGCATCCTATGGGTCCGACCAGTGTAAGAGGAAGGACACAACGAACCAGCCACTGTATAATGGGCTGTTCAATGGCCGCGCAGGCAGTAGAGTTCTCTCTCGCTTAACAAGACGAGCAGAGCAACCCGAGTTCGGTCTACATGAAGGCAGAGCGTAAAACCAACTGAGCTCGCCCGGTTTCACTAGCTGTGAAGAGGGCCCAGACGGTCACGTGATCAAAACTAGGATTTTGATTGGTGAACGTCACACATTTTTTATGACTGTATTTTTGTTCTCTCGAAAGGCTTGCTTAAAAGCGACTGGAATTCGTATTTTTCTCTAAATAAATTTCCTTTGAAACGACAAAGTATTGAATTACTGCCAGTATAATTAATTTTTGATTGAAAAGATATCAGTTTTGTTGTGAAATTGAATCTTTTTCTAGAATATTTTAAATAAAGATATTAAAATATCCTTTACAATAGGAAAATGAAAACAAATTTCTATAATATTTTTTTTGATAAATTGAAAACTTAAAACTATTTGAATTAATTTTAATTAAATTAATTAACATAAAAAAAAGGCTGAAAACTCTTAAGTTTGAACATAACTCCTCAATTTTTGTTAAAAGATCCTCTTTTAACGAATTAAAACTAAAGTCTTTTAAAGTGTCTTTGACAGCTGGGTGAGTTTTGACATTTCACAGATGTTTTCAGAATATGGACTTTGTCACTTTACATATGATAAACATTTCTTTTTTTTTTTTTTTTTTAAAAAAATTTAATGATCTTAAAACTAATTACTTAAATACTAATGGTGTTTGTTTTGGTTAGACAAAATCATTTTGTTTATCAACTTATAAACTAAATTTCTATTGGCAATGGGGCCAATTTGACAACTGGTCTTGTTATTGTTCCCAACTGGGTTTTCAACTTAACCACCCTCACTGTACCATCTTTGCCTGGAAAAACTTCCAGTACACGTCCTAACTTCCACTGGTTAGTCAGTGTATTTTTGTCTTGTATAAGAACTAATTGATTTACAACAAGGTTTACAATTTTGGTTTTACCTTTATACCGTTGTTGTAAAGTGTTTAGATAGTTATTGGACCAAGCTTTCCAAAAACCGGCTTTTAAATTTTCTAAAAATTTGAATCTTTGATTTAATTTACAATTTCTTTCTTGACAATGTTCTAATACTGGTAATTGTACAAGAGGTTGACCAACTAGAAAATGTCCAGGTGACAAGTATTCAAGACTTTCACTGTCATCGGAGAGAGGGGTTAAAGGCCTTGAATTTAAAATTGATTCTATTTGACACAAAAGAGTTTCTAGCTCCAACAACGTTAAAAAGCTCTGTCCTACAATTCTTTTAAGGTATTGTTTACAAACACGCACAGATGATTCCCAAAGTCCACCGAAGTGAGGGCTGTAGGTGGGTACAAAAGACCAACAGATTGAATTCTCTGATAAGAACTTCATTACTTCATTATTTTTCATTTTTGAAATCAATTGGTTCAATTCCGACCTGACAACTTTGGAAGCGGAGACAAATGTTGTTCCATTGTCTGAATATATCCTTTTGGGAACCCCTCTGCGGGCAATAAATCTTTTTAAAGCATTTAAGAAACATTCTGTACTGAGATCCGTACAAACTTCGAAATGACAAGCTTTAGTGGCGAAACACACAAATGTGGAAACGTAAACCTTTTGTGGCTTGGAACCTCGTCTCAGATTTAAGTGGACCATGAATGGGCCGAAAAAGTCTACTCCTGTATTTTCAAAGGGTCGTGAAGGATTGACTCTATCACCAGGTAAATTTCCCATTAAGGGTGTGTAGGTTAGCGGCTTCTGTTTGAAGCATGTAATGCATTCACGGCAAACCTTTCTTATTAACTTTCTCCCTTGTACTATCCAAAATTTTAGTCTGAGCAAGGCCGAAATAACATTAGGGCCTGCATGTAAGTACTTTAAATGATAAGACCTAACTAATAATTTAGTTATGTAACAACTTTTCGAAATTATTAAAGGATGCTTTTGGTTGTAGGGGATGTTAGCTTCTTCTAAACGACCTCCTACCCTTAACAAGTGGAATTTGTCCAAGAATGGGTTTAAAGTTAGGATGTTAGATTTTCTATCTAACGGCTCCTGATTTTCTAAGCTAGTTATTTCTGTGACAAAACTTATTTGGCTGTATTTAATCAAATTTAATAATGAATTCTCTCTATCCAAAGGACGTATAGTTTTAAAATTTTTAAACTTTTCTTTATAATCATCGGGATATTCCCTTTTATTTTTAAATAGATACAGAACTTTTTGAGTATTGAAAGGTGAGAAACTAATCTTTCCAATGAAGAGAATTGTGACAAATATTTATCTATTACTTCTTCTTTTTTGAGAAGTGAGTGCACAAAACTTACAACTTCTTTTTATTTTCTTCCTCTGGGGTTTTAACCTCGTTGAGGAATTTAAATGGGGTGGGGTTTGATAAAAAGTGTGCTTTGTAACCCTTTTTCCAAAATTCTGTGTTTAAAAAATTTTCTACTGAAATCCCTCTGGTCCCCAAGTCTGCAGGGTTTTCTGCGGTTGGAACATGTGACCAGGAGTGAGGAAAATCTAAACTCTGTATTTCAGTAATCCTATTAGAAACGAAAGTTTTAAATTTGTAAGGTGGGCTGGAAATCCAGTTCAAAACTACTGTAGAGTCTGAAAGTAAATAAATGAATTCAAGTTTGATTTCAAAGGCCCTTAAGATAAATTTTATGGAGTTAACTAAAGTTAAAGCTGCGGTTAATTCTAACCTTGGAATTGTTAAAGACTTTAAAGGAGCTACCTTAAATTTTGCATAAATCAAGTTTGAGTCAATATAATTATTTTGCGAATCATATTCTACTAAATAAATTACAGCTCCATAAGCTAATTCACTAGAGTCTGCATATCCAAATAATTTAAACTTGGACAAAGTATTTTTAAATAAATATCTTTGTATTCTGAAATTCGAAATTTGTGTCATCTCTTTTCTAAAGTTTGACCACAGCTCCTGATAAGCATAGGGTACAGGATCATCCCAGTTGAGTCCTGCTTTCCACAAACTTTGAAATATGATTTTAAAAGTTATAATGCATGGTGAAATCCATCCCAATGGATCATAAATCTTGGCTAGATCTGACAAAATGTTTCTCTTTGTGAGATTCTCATTGGAAAAAGAGGTGAAATTAAAAGAAAATTGATCTGAATCTGAGAACCAAACTAAACCTAAGACTGTAGAATGGTCTCCAAAAGGAATAAATTTAGACTGAGCAGTTAAAATATTTTCTTTTTGCAAAAGATCTAAAATTAAGGGGGAATTAGAAACCCATTTATCTAATTTAAAATGACCTTTACCTAAAACATAATTTAAATCTTTTATTAATGTTAAAAGGCTTTGTGGAGAATCACTCCCTATTAAAAAATCATCTAGATAAGTATTCTTTTTAATTATAGATTCTACTTGTGGGTACTCTGCAGAATTTTTCTCTGCTAACCAAATTAAACATCTTATCGCTAGGTAAGCCGCTGGAGCTAATCCAAATGGTAAACAACTAAACCTGTAGATGTTTATGACATCTTCCTGCATGTCTTTCCACAGAATTCTTAAATAATTCCGGTGGTCAGGATCGATTAAAATTTGAAGATACATTTTTACAATATCTGTAGTGACTACAAATTTGTAAGTGCGAAACCTGGTTAAAACTAGACGTATGTCATTCTGGAGGGTGTCACCTACCTCTAGGCAATCATTCAATGAATATTTTGAGGAAGACTTAGCTGATCCATTCAAAACTATTCTTAGGGACTATTTTCACCCTTGTATACCCCGAAATGTGGGAGGTAAAATTGTTGATTGTTTTTTGTTTTATCATGCATAGTAAGAGGACCTACTAATTCAATAAAATTTAATTCTTTTAATGTATCAAAGTACTGAAAATATTCTTCCTTTAATAGAGGATTGCTATTTAATTTAACTTCTGTCTTTTTAACATGGTAAGAGCTTTGTGCAGCGAGTCACCTAAAATTGGGGATCAATTTTGAAAGGTAGTGCCACTTGTAATTGGCCACTTCCATTCTCTTTAATACTAAATTGGAATTGTAACTCTGCATTTGAAATGCTATCTGCTGCATGGTCTGGCGTCGAATCCAAGTCCATCAGCTTTAAAACATTAGAATTAATTTCTTCTAACGTTGCTGCTGCATAAGTATTTTTATTATTAAAATTGAAATCGTTTTTGTATAATGCTTCGGCCTTTCCGAAGACAATCCAACCTAACGAGGTATTTGTGCTACAAGATTTTGATCTTGACTTTTCCTAATGTCGTTGTAGCATTACATCTTGAAAATAAATCTGCTCCTATTAGGACTCCAGTGGTGTGGGGTGTATTAAACGTACCATCTGATAACGGTAACCCACTAATAAATTTAAATTGACTTCTTTTTAAAGGGACTGAAGGTATAGTCAAATTTAGGCTGTTTACAACATAGAATGGTGCATCCAATTCATAGCTATCATCGACAATTGAACCAATTTTCAAATTTACTAAACCTTTAGATGAAGTTACGTGATGGCCCTTTAAACCTTTTACATTCAAAAGGGCGTGCTGTTTTTCTAAACCTAATTGATTAACAATTTCCTCTGAGATTAGAGCAGTTTCAGCTTCCGGTATCAATGAAAGCACGAATGTGTACCTCACGTCCAGAAATGTCTTGTGTTTTGATGAGAGCTCGGCTTATAACGTTGTGGATCCGTCCACACTCGCAGTGTCCTGATGTCTTGGAGGAAGACTTTGTGTCAGTTTGTTCTCCGGCCTTTATCCTCTGGGTCTTTTGGACCACTCCGCCCTCCGATTTCAGTGAAGAGTTCGTTTTTGAATTACTGCAAAAATGTAAAAGTGGAGACAGTTTAAAGCCGCAACGACAATTAAAGCGTTTACAATCATTTACATAATGAGAAGGAGAAAATACATTTTTTACACAATTTGTTTTGATTTACAAACTTTGACCTTTCTTCTAAAGAAAGCTTTTTTAAGCTTTCACATTGCCACGTGTTCCTATGCAAGTTGTTTTAAAACAAAGCTTGCAACTTAGGTCTTGATTAGATGCATGTACATTTAAAGATTTTTGCACTATTGCTTTCTTTAAATTGTACTTTTTGTTTGTTAATATTAAAACCGTAAGCGAATCTAAATAAGAATCTGCTTGTCTCTTCTATGAAAATTAAAAGTGTGTCGCAAGTAGACTCGGTATTTCGTCATGGTTTTCTAACGTGAGTAACCAGTCCTGGATGTACTTTTGCATCTAATTTGGAAGACACTAGTCTTACCAGTATGGGATTCCACTGATCAGTATTACTACTTAAATTTTTAATTGTGCAACTGGTATTGCCTAACCGTGCTGGTTAAACCTTGATAAAACCTTGAATTAGGAGATGTGATATTTTTTAAATTTAATAATTTATCTATTAAATCAAAAACAATTTTTCTATACTTATAATATTTACTTTCTATTAATTCAATGGCTACTTGGTAAGTTTGATTAGTCAAATCAGTGCCTAATTAAGCTTAGAGAGTTCCTCAGTCAAAAAACTTTTAGTACTGAAGCTCTTTGACATTGGCTGAGTGAATTATTTGAATCAATTGCTGCATCAAATTGATGTTTGAATGCAGGATAACGTGTGTATACACCATTAAATTTTTCCAACTCAATTTTTGGAAGATTTATGTGTATGTTTTTTGGTTCAGAATCTTCTGAACTGGTTTCTGAATCATTTGACGGTTTAGCAGTTTTCAATTTAGATAATTTATCTAAGAATTTATATTTAAGATTATTGAGCTCGCGTGAAGTTGTGGTAATTTCCGTAATTATCGGAATAATGGTTGCTTCATTTTGTAACTCGTGTTCATAAATGTATTTTAAGCTATTATCTATGTCCAAAAAGATTTGTGTTACTTTTTCTATACTATGATTGTAAGAATCTGTAGAGCTAAACTCTTTTTCCGACATAAATTCTAAAAATTCACTCGCTTTTTAATTTTTTATTAAGGCCCACCTTGGCTGCATATTTGTTTTATTTGCTTCTCCAGAGTCATCTTGAGATATCTATTTTATAGCTGGCTGGTTTAATATAGTATTAGATTTGCCTTTATTAACGGTCGCCACCAGAATTTATGTAACCAATTTTTCAAAATAATCTAATAACAAATTTGTCTTGAGAACTATTTGGGTGTTGGTTCAATCACGCAGTCGTTAGCTGATTGTGGGTTGGTCCTGTCACCAGGTCGCCAGAGGTTTGGGGGTCGGGATTCTGTAAGGCCAATTAATTTTTTCAATCAATTGACTCAATACTCGAAGAACGTGTTTTTACACCCTGAAACGGACTTAAGCTCGCGAAGTCTAGCCTCAACATGGAACGCTGTGGCTGATGCAAACAGATTCTTGATATCAACCCCTCTGCTAGTGAAGGATGTGTACCGGGCTCGGTGGAAGCGTTAGATGAAAACCACACCTTAATAGCGCGCTTCGCATCCAAAGACTTCAAAAAAAAGGAACCGTTAAATGAATTGGCTTGACCAGTAGGTTCTGAAGAAGACGTAGAATAATCAAAAACTACTTTGAAAATGGCAAATGTTCTGGAAAACATTCTATGCCTAAAGTTCAAACAAATAGTGATCTTTTGTTTTACAATAATCAAAAACAGATCGTTATTAAACAAAGTAAAATATATATCTCAAAAGACGCGAAGGACTCCTTATTATTTCTTGCTTTTTAAACAGTTTTATGGATAAATAAGAAGAGTAAACTCAAATTTCAAGATGATGAAACAGTGAACAAACTTTTATATTTTCTTAATAAATCAGTAGAAACACTATCAAATGCACATGTTATAGCAACATTACGCTTTATAAAATAAAAATACAGTTTTGTACAATTAATATATTATAATCAGCAACAGAAGCAATATTTCATGAAATTAATTTGATAACTACTATCAATTGAGTAATACAACTCTGAATTAGTGAGTGAATTATTTCAATAGTATTAGAAAAATATTTCTGAACATTTACATAATGATTAAGTTTATATACAGTATTTACAAATAATTATTAAATCCAATCTAGCTTGTTTTTTCAACACGATTTCACAGTTCCAAAAGAAATGATGTTTCGTCATACCGAAAACGTTGAAGGTAGCCTCTCTCTTCAAAAGAGAGGATGCATCCAAGGTCCTTGCTCCAGCAGAACTGAAATCTCTGCCATTACGTGGGCAATAGCAATTTGATATCCTTTTCTGGAGCTCCTTTGTACCCGTCAACTCAGGCTGAGAATTAGCGTAGAATTAATCAAACAAGATATTCAAAGATGAGCGGATGCATACCAGCGTGGGTGAAGAAACGCAACGAACCAGCTACTGTATACGAGCTGTCCAAAATGCAGCACTCCTGCAAGGCAATGAAGACCTTTCTCGCTAAAAATGCAAGAAGACAGCATCCTGGTGGGTCCGGAACACAGTGCAAGAGGAAGGAGGCAGCAACGAACCAGCCACTGCTACAATGGGCTGTTCAATGGCCGCGCAGGCAGCAGAGTTCTCTCTCGCTTAACAAGACGAGCAGAGCAAACCGAGTTCGGTCTACATGAAGGCAGAGCGTAAAAAACCAACTGAGCTCGCCCGGTTTCAACTAGCTGTAGAAGAGGGGCCCAGACGGTCACGTGATCAAAACTAGGATTTTTTGATTGGCGAAATCTGCCTACACATTTTTTATGACTGTATTTTTGTTCTCTCTCGAAAGGCTTGCTTAGTAAGCTGACTGGAATTCGTATTTTTCTAAATAAATTTCCTTTGAAACGACAAAGTATTGAATTACTGCCAGTATAATTAATTTTTGATTGAAATGATATCAGTTTTGTTGTGAAATTGAATCTTTTTCTCAGAATATTTTAAATAAAGATATTAAAATATCCTTTACAATAGGAAAAAATGAAAAACAAATTTCTATAACATTTTTTTTATAAATTGAAAACTTCTAAAACTATTTGAATTAATTTTAATTAAATTAATTAACATAAAAAAAAGGCTGAAAACTCTTAAGTTTGAACAGGCATGTTGGAATAAAAGAATCAATAAAAAATGAAATAAATATAACTGAAGAAGACGAAGACGATGAAGATGAAACATGACTACAAGATAATGATGTTAAAAAAAACTAATTGGCCAAGGAATCCCACACCACTTTCATTAATAAAGATTAGGGTAATTGTAAATAAAGAGAAAACAATTCAAGCAGTATACGATAATGGCTCTACATGTTCACTAATTAATGAAAAATTTATAAAATTATTAAAAACAAAACTAATAAAGAATAAAAGTATATTGAAAACCATAAATGGTGTGAAATTTACTGAAAACCGGGCTAACCTACATATGAAAATTGGAGAAATAGAAGACAAATTAAATTTAATAGTTGTAAAAAATGATAATTTTAACTACGATTTATTGATTGGATTGGATACAATAAAAAGGTTCAATTTAATACAAGATGAAAACTTAAAAATTAAACAAAGAATAAATGATAAAATAATAGACATAGATAATATCAATGATGATGATATATTTAGGAACAAGAACGAAATAAAAGAAGAAACAACAGAAGAAGCTACAAATAACATACACATGAAGAAAAAGAGCCATAAAAGGTAACCATCCTACAGCTTATGAATACAGAAATATTAAAAATTTTGAGGAAAATGTGATCCACTTAGATGAAGAAAAGAGAATGAAAACCGTTAAATTAATTCAAGAATACCAATCATGTTTCGCAAAAGATAAATATGATGTCGGTTCAGTTAAAACTGGAGAAGTAAAAATAAAGTTAAAAGAAGACAGATATATCTCAAAGAAACCATATCGATGCTCATTCCCAGACCAGGAAGAAATAGATTCTCAAATTTCAAAATTAATGGAAAATGACCTGATAGAAGAATCGAGTTCACCTTTTGCATCACCGGTGACGTTAGCTTTTAAAAAAGTAGAGGGAAAAAGAACTCGATTGTGTATAGATCTGAGAGAATTGAATAAATTGGTGGTGCCAGAACCACAGCCATTCCCTAGAATAGAAGATTTAGTAGTGGACGTTAACGGCTGTGATTGGTATTCGGCATTAGATATAAATTCAGCTTTTTGGGCTATCCCAATTAGAGAAAAAGACAGGGAAAAAACAGCCTTTATAACAAGAAGAGGGCACTGGTAATGGAAGGTACTACCATTCGGTTACAAGAATTCGCCCGCTATCTTCCAAAGAGTTCTGGCAAGTATAATCAGACGACACAATTTAAACGAATTTTGTGTAAATTATATAGACGATATACTGATTTTTTCAAAATCATTTAATGAACATTTAGAACACATTCGGTTATTTTTTGAGGCAATAAAAAAGAAGGTTTTAAATTAAAATTAGAAAAATGTATGTTTGCTAGACACTCTGTCAAATATTTAGGTCACGAAATTGAAGATGGGAAAGTATACCCAACTAAGGATAATTTAATTTCGATTAAGGAATTTAAACGTCCAAAATCAAAAAAAATGGTTCGTCAAATATTGGGAAAAATAAATTTCTACAGAAAATTCATCGACCACTGTACACATAAGTTGGCACCACTACACAACTTATTAAAGAAGAACCAAAAATTTAAATGGTCCGAAGAATGCGAAAATTGTTTTATAGACATAAAAATATTTATGCACAACACCAATTTTAGCAATCTACGATAGAAATAGCGGACACAGCTGTAGAAGTGGACGCAAGCCGATTGGGGCTGGGTGCTGTTCTAAAGCAAAAACAGGAAGATGGATTTCTACATCCAGTAGCATACTTCTCAAAGAAATTGACACCGGGACAAATGAAGAAAGAAGTAATGTTTTTGGAATGTTTAGCAATTAAGGATAGCGATTGTATACTGGCAACATTATCTAATAGGTAAAGAATTCATAGTCACATCAGACCATAAACCACTTGTAAATTTAAAATCAAAAAGCGAGAACTGATGAAGCACTAGGAGATATGATGTTATACTTAACACAATATAATTTTAAAGTGGTCTACAAAGAAGGAAAAGAAAATATAGAAGCTGACACCTTATCGAGAAATCCAGTTTTGGAAGATTTCGAAAATAAAGAAGATTGCTTAGAAATAGTGAATATGATCAAGATAGAAGAAATAATTAATGATCAGGAATCTATTAAAAGATGAAATTGAAAAATTCAAAAAGACTTTTAAAAACGGTGATATAAATTTCAAAATATTAAAAAAATAATAAAAGAATATAATATATGTATCTAAAGAATTTGGAAAAAAATTGATAGATAAAATACATAAATTCTACGGTCATATTGGTAATAATCTAATGGCAGAAAAAATAAGACCATTTTATTACTTCAAGAATATGGACGAATTAATAAAAGATTATTGTAACACATGTGAAACATGCATAAAGAATAAATCAAGGGGTCCAAGAGAAATAGGTCTATTATCAAAACTAGGACCAGCAAAATGTCCATTTGAAATAATGTCAATAGACACAATAGGTGGTTTTGGTGGTAATAGATCAACAAAGAAATATATGCATTTGCTGGTGGATCATTTCTCTAGATATGCTTGGATTTCGACATCAACTACCCAGTCTGCAGATGATTTCATTAAATTACTAAACCCGATTATAAATAAAAACGAAATAAAAATGATTTTAGTTGACCAATATAGTGTTCTTTAAATTCAATTAAATTTAAAAAGTATCTAAAAGAAAAAGAAAATTCAACTAATATCTACATCTATAGATTCCTCTACAATCTAATGGACGGTTCAAATGATGAGATTAAACCAGACTTTAGTAAACAGATTAAGATGTAAAATAAATGAAAAAGATAAACGAGCATGGGCCGAAATTAGCAGAAGAATGGGCAAGAGAATATAATATTACAAATCATAGCGTAACAAAATACTCTCACCTCTCACCTGTTGTAACGAACAAAGTTCTGATATTATCCCCGAAGAGTTACACAAAAAAGAAGATATAGAGAAAGATAGAGAAGAAGCATTCAGGAAAACTCCAGAAAAAAATTTTTCAAAATATAAAGAAATTTGATGGGAATAAAAAAGAACATCAATTCAAAGAAGGAGAATGGGTATATGTTATGAATGGAAGTAAATTAAACAGGGGCAAGTTAGAAGAAATAAGAAGCGGACCATCCATCATCAGCAAGAAAGTTTCAAACTTCTATGTATAAACTAAAGTGTAACAAGAAAAACAAGGAAAGTGTGGTGAAACAGTAGGAAGCTGAGACCTTACTCTTTTTTCCCCCATGAGAAAAAGAGTCCCCCTAGCAGGAGGAGGTAAATTAGATAATAATATCTTATTCCTAATTTATGCGCTCTTATTATAACCTCTTAGGATTTTATTAAATATTATGTTGGTAGTAGCTCGGGCTTGCTATGCACATGTCAGTTCGGTTAAATAATATGAACTTGTAAATTTAATATAAATAGAAGATAATAAGAATAAATTGTACATCTTTAAATACGTGATAAAGGTCTTATAATCTTTTCATTTATAGGTAAGATTATCTTCTAATTATTTATTGTAGCAATTGTATTGTATATCTGTTAATCAAAACCCATTTATAGTTTCTAGCTAATGAATCATTTATAACCTAATCGATTTAAAGATTACATATGTTTGTATGTTTATTTGCATCAAGCAGTGGACAACCTCTTTGTTTCTCTTTGTGATACAAAATTTGGTTGAGTTTGGTCGAAAGGGCTAGAATTTTCATTTTTGACGCCCCCCTCCCTTTTTTTGTCCGATAATGTTTAAAATACATTAAAAAAATTTATTTTATGTTCTTTTCAAAAATATAAAAAATATAATCAGTTTTTTCTAGTTAAATTTTTTTTAAACCTCTTCAAAATGTCGTAGATCTTTATGCCCCACCTTGTATATGGTTATAACGAATGATTATTTAATCATTTTTAAAGAGTTGGTGTCGGTTCAAGGTAAAACATTTTTAAATAAGAGTAAGTTTTCCTTATGAACTCCTGACGATGGCCTCGTAACCCAAAATCTATATATCGAGATAAAACTCAAAAACATATAATATTTGTTTTATTTTTGAACGTTAACTACGATAATTTATCTATATAAATAAAAGTTTTTTGTTTTTTTCTCATCATACGATTTGGCTCGATTAATCGAAATATATGCTTTCAGCCATTCCCTATTCACTGTGTTAAAAGTCCGATTTTTAATTAGTAATAACACGAAAACCCTTGGTCAGATCTTTTTCAAAAAAATTATTTTATACGTATTTGTTATCGATTTTAATAAAATATTAAAAATTCAGATTTTTAATCCAACATTGCCTTAATGTCCGAGCAATCAATCTTAATCGTCTGAAATGAAATTTTTAAAAATTAATCCACGAGAAGATGAAAATTTCATGGTAAGCTTCCAAACTCTTAACCCCTGTGTAATCATATTTGGAAATATTTTCTTGATTGCTTTATTAAGTACAAGTAATATATTAGTATTATTTTTAATTATAAATTCAGGTAAAAAGGTCAATTTCTACTACTACTTGGAAATATTTGGAAGTACTTGGAAATATTTGAAAGTGCTTGGAAATATTTGAAAGTGCTTGGAAATATTTTGGATGTACTTGGAAATATTTGGAATTACTTGGAAATATTTGGATGTACTTGGAAATATTTGGAATTACTTGGAAATATTTGGAAGTACTTGGGAATATTTGGAATTACTTGGAAATATTTGGAAGTACTTGGAAATATTTGGAATTACTTGGAAATATTTGGAAGTACAAGTGGAAGTAGGTGTACAGCATATTAGGTCGCGGTTCACCCCTCGACGTACCATATGCATTTGTATACAGGGTTCTCCGTTTAAGTGGAACAATATGTAACTTTATATTTCTTAATGGAACACCCTATTTATATTTACTTATTTTGATAATAAATTAGATTCCCTTTAAAAAAGTATTAAGTAATAAGGGTCCAAAATTATAAATTAAAAGTTATTCAAGTTTTTTTTAAGCGTTTCGCCTGATATGGTGCGTTCTGTACAAACTAATTTTATAAGAAGAATAGAAAAATGTATTAAAGTTGAAGGACAAGTTTTCCAGCATTTATTATAATTTTACATTATATAGTGTCACTAAATTTTCATACAAATTACAAAATTACAAGCTTCTTTGTAATTAGTGTAATGTTTAAAATAAGTATTAATAAAAAAGTATCAAAATTATGTTGTTTTTAAGGAATTTGGTGTTGGTACTTGGTGAAACATTTTTTAAAATTATTGGATAAAAAATACTTGGTAGGTTTCACATTAAGATATAAAAATAAAACGAATTTATTTTTGGAGAGTCTTTAATCTCGATATATATATATTTCGGGTGACTAGACTAACCCATCTTCATGTAAGTAACTGAGTTACTTTCTGTTGCTCCTGAAGATGGGTTAGTCACCCGAAATTATATATATCGAGATTAAAGACTCTCCAAAAATAAATTCGTTTTATTTTTATTTCTTAATGTGAAACCTACCAAGTACTTTTTTATCCAATAATTTTAAAAATTATGTATTAATTTATGAGGTTTTTCACTATGAACTACTTTTTTGTGAACGTAAATAACTTAATTTATTGAAAAGTTTTTGTTTTGCCGAGAGTAGCAGAGTTGTTGATTCACAAAGAGAAACAAAGAGGTTGTCCTAGCCCTCCAGCAGTGACGAAGGAACACCAAGTTTTCAATATCCATATGATATTGACTCCATGAAAAAACATTTATAATTGAAGAAAGACTGATGATGAAGACAAAGTCTTCGAAACTATAGTCTCAAACAAATAAATAATATATATACAAATATATCACCTCGATATACCAGGTGTACCGGAAAGTCATTACCGGTTTTTCTAACAGATGTCGCTAGGCTTAAGTATGCAATGTTATGATTTGACACATATGCATTTTATTCTACTGACATCAAGCTTCAAAGCTATACATGTTATATTTTGCGAAAGTAACACCTTCATAGATTTATACCTCTTTGAAAATGTCAAGTTTCATGCCTGAAAACGTGCATTTGCGGCACGCATTACTTTTCTTATTTAATCAAAAGAAAAAAGCCGCTGAAAGTCATCGTTTGCTGGTAGAAACTTACGGTGAGCATGCTTTAACCTTAAAAACATGTGAGGTGTGGTTTCGAAAATTCAAAAGTGGTGATTTCGATGTGCAAGATAAAGAACGTTCTGGTAGACCAAAAGAGTTTGAAGATGCGAAACTACAGGAGTTATTGGATGAAGACCCAACCCAAACTCAAAACAATTGAAAAACAATACACCGACAACAAATGATCAATTTGAACCACGCATTGATCGAAAAACGTCCAGAATGGGCCCGAAGACACGGTAAAGTGATTTTACAACACGATAACGCGCCGTCTCATAAAGCAAAACCGGTCAAGGAAGCGTTGAAAGCACTTGGGTGGGACATATTATCGCACCCGCCGTACTCTCCAGACCTTGCCCCGTCCGACTATCAACTTTTCGCATCGATGGGACACGCGCTTGCAGAGCAGCACTTCGCCAATTCCGAAGAAGTTAGAAAATGGCTCGATGAATGGTTTTGCTCAAAGGACAAACAGTTTTTTTGGGATGGCATCCATAAATTGCCAGAAAGATGGGCAATATTTTTGAATAAATAAATTTTCCATTTTCTTAAAAATTACGTAGTTTTTTTTTCGAAAAAACGGTTAATGACTTTCCGGTACACCTAGTATATGTGTGTATGTTTATTTGCATCAAGCAGAGGACAACCTCTTTGTTTCTCTTTGTGAACTTAATTTATCATTTTAGACCCCTTATTACTTAATGATTTTTTAAAGAGATTCTAATTTACTATCAAAATAAATAAATATATATAGGGTGTTCCATTAAGAAATATAAAGTTGCGCTTAAACGGAGCACCCTGTATACAAATGCATATGGTACGTAGATAGACAATAATATATCATATAAATTATATGGTATTTGAAGAGTTTTTCTCTCTAACTTAAAATAAAAGAGTTATAAAGAGAGGACAGAACGATGAATCAATCTATATAAAAAATAGTCATTTAATAGTATATAATATTAATTAAATTATTATTCAATTTCAGGTAATGCAGTGGCTAATCCTGATTACAAGCGAGTCTTCCAAGGTGAGTTTCTCTTTAATTTTCTCCAACTCTTAAGGGCTTGTCTTTTTAGCCCTTCTTGTCTGTGCTAATCTATTTGACTTGGTCTTTTTGCATTAACCAGTTCCCAGAGACAAGCGCATGTTGCTAGGCCCTTTAGAGATAAACTTTATATTCATATTAACTTGAAGTTAGTATTAATATTAATTTGCATTATTATTGTGACGGATAGCTTGCCTGTTCACTATTAGATAGAATAGTAGAAAATGCTTAGTTTAGTTTGCTAGTTCTAAATTTGCGATTGTAATTTCCACACCCACGCCTCCTCTTGGGTAGGTAAATCTAGCAGCATCTAATTTTCCAAGTTATCATTCTCTCCGAGCTTTGGAGAATTCTTATTTAAATTATTTAATTAAATAGATTAACAAAATAAGTATTTTCCTTGAAATTAGAATATATAGGCTAATAGGGAAATTTCCACTTTTTTAGATAAATAAGCTGACATGTTCTGATGTGGCCATCCATTTGACTTTAACATACAACCTGGCCCTTCACTTATATTTAATATTTAATAAAAATATTTATAATCATGTAGGGGAGGGGAGTTAGTTTTTTCATTTTTAGACTCCTGGGGGCCCACTGATTATGTATACAAAATTTGGTTGAGTTTGCTCAAATGGCCTAGATTTTTAATTATTAATCCCCTCCACACCCCTTAATTTTGGGTCGATATGCACCAAAATCTAATCAGCTCTTAATCTCAATGGTCCAAAACTACATGTGAAATTAGGTTTCGATATTCCCACTAGATTTTGAGCTAGCTCGTTCACAAAAATTTGGTAACAGACTAATTAACAGACATTTTGATAAAATAATTATTATCTCAAAAAATATAATTTTGTCGATGTTCACTTATTAGGACTTTTTTGTAGACCGAAATGTCATGGTTTCGTTCAAGTTTTTAAATCAAAATAGTTTCAGGCGTTTTTGATAAGGAAAAAAAACACTTTTTTCATGCACGATTACAATACTTGACCATACCCTGTATGGTAAAGTATAAACTCATCATCATCCTCATCATTGAGTATACAGTCCTAAGACTGGTTTGATGCAACAATCCGTCTCCACTCGACTCTGTCCCCCGCCAGCTGTTTAACCTCTCTAAATGTCTGGCATCCCATATCCCCAATTATTTGGTTGAAATATTCTAATCTGGTTCTTCCCCTTCCCCTTTTCTTTCCCACCTCACCCTCCAAGATATCCCTAAGCAGTCCCCCATGTCTCAGTGTGTGCCCCATCATCTGACCTCTTCTCTTCTTCAGACTCTTCCACAAGGTTCTTCTTTCTCCGATTCTTCCAAGAACTTCTTCATTTGTAATTTTATCCATCCATTTGATATTCATCATTCTTCTGTAGCACCACATTTCGAAAGCCTCCAATCTCTTTCTCTCCGCTTTTCCAATTGTCCAGGTTTCACACCCGTACATGGCTATGCTCCATACATATGTCTTCAATAGCAACTTCCTGTTTGCTAAGCTGATTGAGGAGGAGCATAGTAGTTTTTGTTTTGAATTAAACCCCATTTTTGCTTGGGCAATTCTTGATTTAATTTCGTTTTTGCTCCTCCCATCCCATGTTATTTTACTTCCTAGGTAGCGGAATTCCTTAACTCCTTCTAGGTTTTCTTGGTTAATTAACCAAGAAAGTATAAACTAAAATTAATATATCATACAATCGACTCTCGATAATTCCTACTATTCAGCTGTTAACTTCGATAAATCGAAAACAGGCTGTGTATTTCGATACACCCGATAACTCGAAATCCTTTTTGTAACAAGTGGGGGAGAGAACGTTCTCTAATTCGAACTAGGTCACTTCCCCTCTTTATAATTCGAATTTTACCTAGCAAAAACTAATCTTAATTTTTTTAATTAGGTATGTTATTATCTATTGCAATGTTATTACATATGTAATTTTTTGTTCTTTTTTTTCGTTTTGATTATTTTTACTTGAGGCTTATAAAATTTAAGTAATCTCATACATATTTTCAAAAATATAATAAAAACTTAATAATTCGAATTTTTTTTCTTCCCTCTTGATAATTCAAAGTCTCGATAATTCGAATTTTTCTTGTAGTCCCTTGGATTTCGAATTATCGAGAGTCGACTGTATTTATAAAGATGGGATTTGAGAATATGTACTTTCAAATTTATTTTTAAAGAATTTTTCGATGATTTTTTTATTCATTTGAAATGGATATTATTATTTTTTCTTTTTTTCTTTTGGTTGAACATACATAACACAGGTTATAATAAATTAGTAAAAAAAAAAAAAAAAAAAAATTATTGTCACTCAAACACTTACTTACATACATGTCTCTCATCATTATCCTATTTTTTTTTTTCTTTTTTATTTAAAGGCAATTTTTATTTAGAAAACCCCAATTGTATTCTAGAATTTTCATTTGAATATTAGAAAATGACAATTGTATTTCAGAAATCTAAATTTAATTTCAGAAAATCTCACTTGAATTTCAGAAAATGTCAATTGTTTATTTAGTTGTTTTATTATATGTTTTTTTCTGAAATACAAATTAGATTTTCTGAAAGTGAATTGAGATTTCTGAAGTGAAAAATGTTAAAGTGCACTGTTAAAAAAAAATTATAAATTTGTTATATTTTTACAATACAAGATTGCGTATAGTAAAATACAAAGGTACCTACTATATTATATTGGTAAAATCACTTTCGAAAAGGGCACATCACGGATATTTTGACAAATACACTTTTTCATATAAATGTAATTTAAAAGCTTCCCTGCATCTACTATACTCGAAAAAGGCACAGCTCTAGTATTAATTTTACTGCCCCCAAAATGTAACTCAAAAATAAATTTTATAAATTTTACACTACTTTAGAAAATAATTAGTTTTTTTCATTCCTGAACATTTTCGTTTTCAGACATGTGCCCTTTTCGAAATTGCATATTCAATTGTAACTTTACTTTTTTCTTGTATTAATTAGATAAAGTAAGTGACCCAAAAGTGGACATACCCCTTAAAGCGAACACCTTAAAACATTTATGTATAAAATAAGGGCAAATAGGCCCCAAATTCTGTCTGCTTCAATTCTATCGCCTTCTGAACTGTATTGCAAAGAGTGGCCAACATAACATAAAGAATTTGGGGCCTATTTGTTGCCCTTATTTTATTCACAAATGTTTTCCGTTTTAAGGGGGTTCGGGACTGTTATATCATTTTTATAAGAAAATGGTCAAATTTTTACCATCGAATCATTGACGTATTAAATATTTATTCCCGAAATTTGAAGTTGATCGTCTGTCCCATTACCGAGAAATAAATTATTGAAAATTGTCCTTTTAACGTGGGAGTAAATGGACCGAGCTTTTAAAAGGGCTATAACTTCAATAAAAATTATACAATTTTCAACAAATTTATACAGATCAATAATTCAACTTTGATGAATCGAATGATACATTTTTCAATAGATTTGACAGTCTAGTTATTCATAAATGTAAAAAAAAAAAAAGTTATTTGCAGCCAACAGAATATAACAAAAGCACTAGTGTAGAATTCCAACTCTATTTCTTGAAATCGTCTTTGTGTTAAATATATGTTTTTATAATAGAAAATTTATCTCAATATTCTTTTTATTAATATTATCAAAACTAAGATTTTTATTCGAAATTAACCTCATTATTAACAATTTTTTTATTAAAAAATTTAGTAAGCAGAAGTTGTCACTCTGCTGAAATAGAAAATATTTTTTCAAAGATCAACCAGATAGATAAGCTGTCCCGAACTCCCTTAAGGGTTATGTCCACTTTTGGGTCATTTACTTTAGGTATTAGTAAAAAATATGTTGTAAGATTAGAATACTGGTATGTAATATTACTAAAAAGTTTTGACGCCGGGGCCTTCCCATTTTTTATAGTAAAATTAGATAAGAAATTTTGAACAGTGTGATATTTTCTGAAATAAAATTAGAAAAGGTGTCGTTAGTTAAATTTGTAGCCATCCATTTGGAGTGATGGGCTTGCGAAAAATGCCTTAAGGAAGATTCGGCGAGTTGAGTGTAGCCCTGGCTGTTGGGTGTGCCCAGGGGCGTAGGACCCACCGCACCGGTGAACGAACGCCTCTGACATTTGCCACAGCTTGCCATTTTTCAATCGCCTCTCTTTTTTTTTTCTTTCTTTTTTTTCTAACCTGATGATGATCAATGACTTGAGTCGAGCCGACATAACAGAACGAAATTCGGCAAGCGAACCTTTCAAACTTCATTAACGTTAGTTAGGATTCTATTATAGGATGAACAAACTTGGCCGTACAATCCACTTATACTACAATAAGCTGGTTTTGGGCAATCACCGAGTTTGGAACTTTTTAAATAAGGCTTTATTCACTGAAAAGCCGGTAAAATAGGCATCGGAATTCCCAAAAGTGGTCAAAGGTGTGAAACGAGACACACATACTAGGTACTAGTTTTTTCCTTTATTTTACTAAATAACTATCATTTTTTATCTAATATTTATCAAAAAATTTTAGGGAAAAATAATTTTTCGTAAATATTTATATTTGTTTCTTTTTATTCAAGGCAATTTCATCTTCAAAACAATCTATATCATTGTCTATTTTCAAAATATTAATTTGTTTATAGTTGCTTTATCATTCCTTTTTAAAGCAACTATTTTGGTGGGTATGGTCAAATATTGCAATCGTTCTTGAAATAAGCTGGCGTGTTCTGATGTGGCCATCCACTTGACTTTACCATACAACCTGGCCCCTCACTTATATTTAATATTTAATAAAATTATTTATAATCATGTAGGGGGGGGGGTTAGTTTTTGCATTTTTAGACTCCTGGGAACCACTGATTATGTATACAAAATTTGGTTGAGTTTGGTAAATGGCAAAGATTTTTATTTTTTGACCCTCTGCCCCACCATTTCGGGCGGTTAGTTTTTGAATTTTTAGACTTTTTGGGACTCACTGATTATGTATACAAAATTTGGTTGAGTTTGGTAAATGGCAAAGAATTTTATTTTTTGACCCTCTGCCCCCCCCCCATTTTGGGCGGTTAGTTTTTGAATTTTTAGACTTCTTGGGATCCACCACTTTAATAGGTTTAATGATGTTTTGATTGTTCTTTTTTGAATTTATTTGCTTGGCGGGTGTAAACTCAGGGTTAACTCTCTTGGTGCTTGAAATCTTTAATTAAATTGACTGATTTTACTATTAATTGCTTTACTATGAACTTAAAATAAAAATGGATTACAGAAATTGCTTATATAAAAAGTTATAATAAAAAAAGGAACAAAGGAAATTGGATTGGCAAGCAGGAGTTATTAATTTTCAATAATAATAGAGATTATGTTGGAATCATTTATTATTGATAACGTGAATTTATTTAATCGCCGCTTGATATCAGCAGATATAGAAATGGGTTAATGAGAAATACAAGATGGCGGTTATTCTCCTTGTGATAGAGGCTGTATAATATTAGCTTGCAATCTGCTGGACTCGAGGACTTGCTCTCCTGGTATCCAGTCTCGTTGATGGCAATCTCTCAGTGTCTGGTTGCACGAGATAGGCGCCTTCGATCAGGTTTGTATCGAGGAGCCGATATAAATATATGTGTAGATACGTGTTATCCACGAAAGCTGGGTACGGGCCGAGTCTTGTAAGCTGGACTAACGCCACTAGGACCGCGTGGAAGTGACTCCTCGCCGGGCGGCTATGGCGATGGCTAACAATGTGTGTAATGAGGTGTCTCCTTCAATGAACGCCTCGTGAGAATATGTATGTGGTGATGTATCATCAACGACTGTCCCGGTTGTCTGTTATGTGTACATCTCTAGAGGTGTGTTCAAGGACTGTCTCCGTTGTCTTTTATGAGCGCCTCGTGTGATATCTGTGGTGAGGTCTCCTCCAGGACTCCTCGGTTGTCCCCCCACCATTAGTACTTCTCCTCTTAACTTCTTCTGTTTCCTTCAAGCAGCGGTTTTCAAATTATTTATATCCTTATTGGTTTTTATAAAAGAAGAAAATATACATAAATGATTCCTAAGAGGCCCATCTCCCGCCCGTACTGCACCCTGTTTCCTGCGCGAATTCAAATTTCTATTTTATTGTTTATTATTATGTTTGCTAATTTTTAATTTTGACTTACTTTATTAAAAAAATTATATTGATTTATACTATTTATTTTTAATGAAATTTATATTTAATTATATTCAAACAAATACTATTTTTATCCTTCTTTCTCCCTAATCTGCCTCTCTTTGCAATTTCTTATTGCAATATATCATTGGATATATTGTAACTGATTATGTATACAAAATTTGGTTGAGTTTGGTAAATGGCAAAGATTTTTATTTTTTGACCCTCTGCCCCCCCACATTTCGGGCGGTTAGTTTTTGAATTTTTAGACTTCTTGGGACTCACTGATTATGTATACAAAATTTGGTTGAGTTTGGTAAATGGCCAAGATTTTCATTTTTTGACCCCTCCTGCCCCCCCCCCATTTTGGGCGGTTAGATTTTGCATTTTTAGACTTCTGGGGATCCACTGATTATGTATACAAAATTTGGTTGAGTTTGCTCAAACGAGTTAGATTTTTAATTTTTAACCCCCCTCGAACCCCCTTAATTTTGGTCGATATGCACCAAAATCAAATCAGCTCTCAATCTCAATGGACCAAAACTACGTGCGAAATTTGGTTTCGATATTCACACTAGTTTTTGATCTAGCTCGTACACAAATTTGGTAACGCACAGACTAACTAACAGACATTTTGACAAAACAATTATTATCTCGAAAAATATAATTTTTTCGATGTTCACTTATTAGAGCTTTTTTGTAGACCGAAATGCCATGGTTTCGTTCAATTTTTTTAATCGAAATAGTTTAAGCCATTTTTTAGATATTTTGAAAAAAAGAAGGAATAAACTGCAACGGATCGTTTCTAAACTTTATCCAAATTCATTTGAAATATTAATATGTTTATTCCTTTATTATTAATCAGATTTCACTTGCTATTTACAGTCAATGTTGACTTAAAATCAAAAATAGCGATTGATTCTCATCTATTACTTGAGGAATAACAATTCTACATTAGATTGTTGACGCTTCGATTATTATTGGTAACCATTGCTGAAGACATGGAGGAATCGACTTAAAATCAAAAATAACGATCGATTCTTATCTAATACTAGAGGAATAACCTTATTGAATTCCATTTTTGATGTTTTGACTATTAATGGCAACCTCTACTGAAAACGTGGAAGATTCGACTTAAAATCAAAAAGACTAAATTCTTTTATGGTAAACAACTCAAGCTTGAGTGGGTTCCGTAGTCTTTACCTGAGGACACTTTGAAGTCGTGCTTGCCGCGAGAGCGATTCCAATACTTTCTCTCATGCGACATTCGCATTGGATAAAGTAAAAAACCACTTTTTTCATGCACGATTACAATACTTGACCATACCCTGTATGGTAAAGTAAAAGTGTTGTTTTTTTATTCGATTTTTCGAAATATCTCACAAAAAAAAAAAATAAGCGATACCATGGCGTTTTGGTCTTCAAAAAAGGCCTACAGATTGAACATCGAAAAAATTATATTTTACGAGATATTAATTATTTTGTCAAAATGTCTGTTAGTACGTTACCAAATTTTTTGCACTCTCTAGCTCAAAAACTAGTGTGAATATCAAAACGAAATTTCATATGTAGTTTCTTTATATTGAGATTTAAAGCTGATTAGATTTTGGTTGAGAAATCAAACCAAAAATAATAAAATTTTCAAACTAAAAACAATAAAAATGGAATTTACTATAAAAGGATCCCTAATAAAAAAAAAGATTATTTTTCCCGGGGACAACAAGTGAAGGGAAGGCTCAAAAATATCAATATAGAAATTCCTAGACTCTGATTGATTTGTACCAAATCCTCTATACGACCGATTTTTTTTTAAGTTAATTTTAAACAAACAACATTAAATGCACAAATGATTTAAAGAGTACGCCGCTCAGCAAGCATCGCCACGTAACATGTTAATTTCCAATTAAATGAGGAAGTGAAAGTCATGTGATGGACACATAATCATTTTCTCTCTCTCTCTCACTCTAGTACTAATTCAAAAATCATTTATAATAATAAAATTTCCAAACATAAATTTAAGAAAGCTGATATTTAAAATTGAAGTGTCTTATAATTAAAAAGAGATATTATTAATTGCTAACGGGACCAAAATTAAAAGGTGGGGTTCTTTCGTAAATTATTATAAATTATTTTATTAGATATGAAATATAATGGAGGGGCCAGGCGTATGGTAAAGTCATGTGTATGGGCACATCAGCTATTTTTTCAAAAAATTTCAAATTTCCAATGTCAAAGGCAGAATTTCTCTCGAAACGTTTGGATTTTTAATAAATGTATCTAGATTGTACTATAAAATGTTGTATTTATTTATATACATAAAACAATAAATAGTTTTTTTTCAATATAAATATACAGAGTGGGGCTTAAAAGATCTCCCACATTTTGAAGAGGTATAAAAAATGAAAAAAATTAACTATAAAAAAAAACTGAATATATTTTTGAAAAGAACAATAAATAATTTTTCTTTTAATGTGTTTTAAACATAATCAGAGAAGGGGGGGGTTCAAAAACGAAAATTCTAGCCATTTCGACCAAACTCAGTCAAATTTTGTATACATATTCTGTGGACCCCCAGAAGACTAGAAATGCAAAAACTAACCAAATTTTGTATAGTACATAGTTTAGTAGAAAGGGCTAGAATTTCATTTTTGCCCTCCCCCCCCACCCCATTTTGAGTGGTTAAGTTTTTGCATTTCTAGCCTTATGAGGTCCACAGAATATGTATTCAAAATTTGGTTGAGTTTGGTCGAAAGGGCTAGAATTTTCATTTTTGACTTCCTTTCGACCAAACTCAACCAAATTTTGTATACATATTCTCTGGGCCCCAAAAGGCTAGAAATGCAAAAAGTAACCACCTAAAATGGGGAAGGGGGTCTAAAATGAAAATTCTAGCCCTTTCTACCAAAATATGTATACAAAATTTGGTTAGTTTTTGCATTTCTAGCTTTCTGGGGGTCCACAGAATATGCATTCAAAATTTGATTTAGTTTGGTCAAATGGGCTAGAATTTCCATTTTTGACCCCCTCCCCATTTTGGGTGGTTACTGTTTGCATTTCTAGCCTTTTTGGGGCCCAGAGAATATGTATACAAAATTTGGTTGAGTTTGGTCGAAAGGGCTAGAATTTTCATTTTTGACCCCCTCCCCCCCGCTTTTTTTTGTCTTGTTTAAAACACATAAAAAAAAAATATTTTATGTTCTTTTCAAAAATATATTCAGTTTTTTTTCTAGTTAATTTTTTTCATCTTTTTATACCTCTTCAAAATGTGGGAGATCATTATACCCTGTACAATAGTATGGATGGGTTGGTTATTCCTCAAAAGAAGAGAATAAAGAAATTTTAATATTCTTAAAAAATAAATAAATAAAACGTCAATCATATTTTAATGATTAATTGTTCAAAGTCTGAAGGACATCTCTAAATGAAATGCAAAGTAGTTTTGTATCGAGAAGTTGTCGGGGGGTTGTACTGACTGATGATTGACGGAAGGAGGGGCGGTGGGGGGATGGGGGCTCAGCCAGGCACATTGGCAGCATCCAAGAGAGAAGGAAGAACCTACCAACTTGTCTGCCAAGGAAAAATTTCGCCAACTCATCTTGTATGACAGGGAAAGAAAAAAGAATGCGTTGCAAATTAAAGACACTTTCAAATCATTGATTTAGAAAATGAATCAAGTCGTCCTTTTTTTTTAATTTCATTATTCTCTGCTCTAATGATGCCTTTTGGCAAGTTGAAAGCATCCCAGAGTAATCGGAAATCAAGCAACAGATGGTTAATTAGTTCTTAGGTGAGTGTCCGCATAAATAGTACTTAGCTAATTTTGTTGGCTTATTATAGCCGACCGTCACACGAACTGCTTGCGAGCAAATCCAACATATTTTGCATTGTTAAGTCCACTACGTTTATTTTTCCAATTTTAGATAAATTTTCCATTTTTAATAATATAGTCTTTAATTATATACATTTATTGTTGCACTTATAAATTTTTTAACGCCGATTTTACTCAATTTCATGTTTTTTCAATTCAAATAATCTACAAAAAGTCAATTCCGTCCCCTGTCCAATTTGGTTGCTTAAATCTTTCAACCTGTGTATTTACTTGAAAAATATTCAGATATGACTAAATAAAATATCACCTAAATAAAAAAAAGATAAATGAAGACTATATAATTTAATAAAGTTTTTTTAGTTATTAAAATTTTGTTAGAAAAAATTATTAAAATTGTCCAAAGACAGTGTTTCAATTCCGTCCCCAACATAGTTTTAGTATTTAACTAGACTCACGCCACCACTGCAGTGGTCAGTTAGTGAGTTAGTTTGTTGGCAACCAGTGGTGTTAATTTTATTCATATGGTAACACAGAAAAATGACTTCATAAAGGTAGTAGTGATTCATTATGTCTTTCATTAGTGTCATTTCCGTTCCTGAGATAAAATTAATATAATAATTATTATAAAAAAAATAAAACCGACTTCAAAAAAATTAAATGCAACAAACAAAATAATAATAGCTTAAAAATAAAATAAAATACACTAAAGGGTATAAAATAATTATATAATTTAGTTACAACTAAACGACGAAATATTAACATGAAATTACTTTATGAAGTCGGTGTCAAACAAACTATATAAGCAAGATTACCCGCCAAACGTACTAAGTAAGATCCGTCGAGTGTGATTCATAAAATGTATATGTTTGGCACCGACTTCAAAAAGTAATTTCATGTTAATATTAAGTCGTTTAGTTGAAACTAAATTAGATAATTATTTTATACTTTTTAGTGTATTTTATTTGATTTTTAAGTTATTATTATTTTATTTGTTGCATTTAATTTTTGAAGTCGGTTTTATTTTTTTTATAAAAATTATTTTTATTTTTCTCTTTTTAGTGATGTTATTAATAGTGACTTAATATAATACCTTGCATGCATCTCGTAAGAGAAAGCGTCGGGCGAATGAATCAGAAAATGATAATAAAATTCAATTCATAAATATAGAAATTCTCTCGAAACGTTTGCGGGTTTTAAATGAATGTTTTAAGATTTTTTTTATAAAAGATTTTATTTATTATAATTTCGATTATTTGGTCATAAGAATTGGAGATTTACGTTATTTCCTCATTGATCATTTCTTCAGAACTTGACCAAATTAATATGGTACCACCCCTAAGGTACCCTCTTTCCAATAAAAAAAGAATCATTCAAATCGGTTCACAAACAAAGAAGTTATGCCTGAACAAACATATCAAAAAAGGTCCAATACCAATGAAAAAAACGGGACCAATCGGAAGCTAGACTGAACCCAATGCAAAAAAAAATCATCAAAATCGGTTCACAATTGGCGGAGATATCAGGTAACATAGACAAAAAAAATATATTCAGTCGAATTGAGAACCTCCTTTTTTTTGAAATCGGTTAAAAAGGTGTAGAATTGTTAAGCGAAAACTTTCTATTACAACTTCAAGAGTAGGCACAACGCTATATTCTCACCTCTTCACTATATGTTATTTGCACCCTATTAATATATTTATATAATACCTCATTGAAATTTTTTTATTGATTGGTTATAGTATTAAATAAATACGATTCTTTTATATATAAAAAAAACAATCCAAAAAACGTATATTCGAAATCCAAACGTTTAGGGAGAAATTCTTCCATTATCAATGGAAATTTTAAAGAAATTGAAAAAATAGTTGCTTTAAGAAAAGCAACTATAAACAAATAAATATTTTGAAAATATACAATGATACAGATTGTCTCGGAGATGAAATTGCCATGAATAAAAATAAAAATATAAATATTTACTAAAAATACTTTTTTTTCTAAAACCTTTCTGATAAATATTAGAAAAATAGTCTATATCTGATAATTTATTAATTGAATTTTGGCATTTAAAATTTAAAAAAAGAAATAATGATTTTCTTTTTTATTAAATGACCCGTACAAAATAAATTTCAGCTAAGGCTGTCCATAAATTAGGCACAGTAAAGGGGGAGGAGCATCTTAGATTTATGATAAAATGTGACATGGGGGACCGGGGATCTTAAAAACTGAGATGTCACAAAAGTAAAATTTTCAAATATATTTTTTAAATTTCAGGTTATTATTATTCCAACCTAAAAATGTTGGTAAAATAAATCTAGAGAAGAAATTGTAAGAAAGCAATAAGGATATAAAAGTGATAATGTGACGTCACAATACAGGGGGCAGCCTCAATGAAAATCTGACAAAATGTGACACAAGGGAAGGGGGTCTAAAAATCTTGAAATTCGTGTGACGTAATTTATGGACGACCCCTAACTTGATTTTTTAGATTGAAAATTTTTTAATGTTATTTTTTTAAGGCCACCTTTACCCACCTTAATTTTAGGTTCGATTTCAACCAAAATCTAATCTCAACACAACAAAACTCCATGTGAAATTTTGTTTTGATATTCACACTAGCTTTTGAGCTCGAGCGTACAAAAAATTTGTTAACTCAAAGACTAACCTACTAATAGATATGTTGACAAAATAATTAATTTCACATATAAATAACAAAAAAAGAAAACTTAAAAATACATAAAATTTCCCAGCAAGACAGGCAAAAAAAACAACGTTAAATAAAAGCTAGTACAAAGATATTCTGTATAAATAGTTGTTATAATTAAAAAAATTCAAAATATTCAAAATGTCTTATTTTCTAACTATAATAAATCTTTGGAATATTTTTCAAACGACCATTGTTCCAGAGAGAAATGGAATGTTTTCAATGCGAAATTCTCGACATCCTCAAGTCTTTTTCTTCTTTCTGTGTGGTTAAAAGTTTAATGCCGCTTGGTTGCCTCTGAGTCTTCTATTTCTTTCTCGAATCGGAAAACTGGATTGATAAATATAGCGTTTTTGCATTTTTAAGCAGGCAGGCAAGGTCTATTTCAATCTGAAAACCACATTATAAATCTATCCAACTCGGCTGGAAGTTTATTTTGAAAGCAGAACAGGGCAGAGGCAGACAAGGTGGCGTCATGGTAGAATGACGCCGGGCAAAAAGTTGCCAAGGCCAGTGTGGGGGGGACCAGGGGGGTCGGTCCTCCACTCCACTCCAGAGGGTCCAGCAGCTGGAGCTGGCCAGACAGCCGGACGCCTGCCTTCATCTGTAGCTAGCCAACCAGCCAGGTTGCAATACGTCACTCTATTAGGTCATCTTCTCTGGACGAAGATAATTCGAGCTCGCCGGAAACCAAACATTCATTATCAACAGCACAGACACATTTTATTCAATTGAACAGATTTGGGTTTTGCCGAGAGTAGCAGAGTTGTCGATTCAGAAAGAGAAATCAATGCAATTGTCTTCTGCTTGATGCAAATTAACATATATTTATATATCCAATTGGGCAAGTGAACTCATAATCAACCGGTATGGGCACCTTACCACTTTCACATTACTTTCTTCCTTATTTGAGAAATCACCATACCAATATTCTTCATTCAAATTAATTCAATTTATCTTTCCCCCAAGCTATTTTGAGAAAACCGGAAAAAAGACGAAATTGCTATGACAGCAAAACGAATTTTCTATATCTAATCGATTAATTGACCCCATGAGAAATAACAGATAAAATATTTTTAGTTAAAAAAACTGATGATGAAAATCAAACCTTCGAAACTACATTGAAACTCCTTAAATCCGAACCCCGGAAATCCAAAATCCCGGGGAATCCGAAAGAGAAACTTATTTATTTAGACATAAATCAATTAAGTATATATTCTACATCATAAGCTTATTTTACATAATTAGTTGAAAAATTAACAAAGAAGTACAGTTAGCATACCTAACAAAGTGTAAATGTGTCTACATACTTATGTCATCCAGGATTGAAAAACGGTAAAAGTTGGTTATTGAAATTCTTTAGGTTAATCACTTTGCAAAAACAATGAAATAATAATAGAAACACACAAAATATCACTTGATATCAGTTATCTTCAATTGTCGAAGCTGCTTTCGGCTAATCCGAACAAATTGAAATCCGAGCAGGCTACAGCCCCAATTTGTTCGGATTTGAGGGGTTTCACTGTATAATTACTCTCAAACAAATCAATTATATATATACCTACATTTTTATACCCGCATGTATGTATGCAGTGGAGTAACTATACCGTTGAGGCCCGTGGCAAATTCATCGGATGGGGCCCCCTCAATGTAAAGAAGCTAAACCAAATATTATAGTTTTATTTTAATAAATAGTTACGTAAAGTACGTACAAACGCTATTATAATTATTGTGTGAATTTTTCGTTGATTTTCTACTAACTTTTAATTTGGGTCTGCACTTTAGTAGGTAATTTAAATTAATTGAATACAAAATTAAAAAAAAAATACTAAATTTAGCCATAATAAATGTTAGGAGCCTATCGGTCTGAAGGCTCCTTCCGGGCCGTCCTGCCACCCTATTATTATGCCACTGTATGTATGTATGTTTATGTTTATTTTCATCAAGCAGAGGACAACCTCATCGATTTCTCTTAACATTTTGGTAGAATTAAAAGTTTTTATAGATAAAGAAGACAGAGTTCGCAGCCACTTTTTAGGCCTTACCAATTAATTTCAATACAACGCCTGTGATAGACAAGCTTTGAAATGGTCAACATCATATAATAACTTTATGCATTTTTATAATAGAACTTTGAATCAACATGATTCCGTTTGCTATAAACTGGATGTCAAATATATCCATGAAACTCTCAGCACATGATTCTCAATTTATTGCACTTTGCTGCTTTTCTTTAATTCAAAAGTTTTTTTAACAACTTATAGTATATAATAAAATATAGAACTTGATTATAAAATGTCAAGATTAAAGTTATTCGACAGCAAAAGAGAATATTAATGCCCTTAATGTAAAATTTTAGAATTTTAATCTTGACTATGCAACTGGCAATACAGAGCGTTCTATTTGAATGCATATCTAACCACTCACAAGGGGGCGCTGATCTTAATCAATATCAGTTTCTTAGGCCGATATTATTTCTTTCTTTTTATCCGACAACTCATTTATATTTAATTAAACTAATAGTAGGGAGTTGGCCATGACTAAATTAAATACAAAGTTTTTTATTTAAATAGGCCAAACGTTTCGTTGGTGGTTCGCAACTTCTTCACTTTTGACTAAGAGAAAAACCATTTTCAAACAGTATCCTTACTAATTACTCATTTTTATCAAATAATATAAAATATAAGCCTTTTAGCAATACATGGC
>JALMQS010000564.1:0-58510 GCA_024734495.1 Forficula auricularia
TTTTTATATTGGCATAAATATTTTATTTTTGGAAATTCCTATTTGAACGATTCTGAAAAAAATTAAATCCTCTTTTATGTTTATTTTGTATTTTTATTCTTTTTGTCAACTATTCGTGTATTTTTACAATTTTATGCCTATTAATTAATTTTGTATGTGTCTATTTTATTTTTAATATATTTCAAATTATATATTTACTCTATATATAAGTATTATTATTGTATTTAAGTACCAAAATATAGTAAAACATTTTGTTTTATCATCTACTCTGTTTTATTTCATATAAGTATATCCTATTATTCAATAAACAGTATTATCGGTTATTATTTCAACAATTATTTTCGTGGATAAAGTGTTCACAATGGTGATTTCCCCGCACCAATCTTTAGCGCCCCCCCCCCCCACCCCGGCTCTAACTAATTATATCTAACCAAAATCAAAAGTGAAAAAAACAAGAAATTTGGGAAAATCAGTACCTTTTTTGTTTTTGTTTTTTATATGTTTGGTGCACCACTCTTTAACTCGGTAAATGGTTTAAAAAGTAACGCATTTTGTTTATTTTAATGCACACCGTGTCTTCCCACACAACTGTTAAAATAATTGTAATTTTACTATAATAGTCAAGGCAAATTACGATTTTTACAGGAAATAATTCCCGGTAACGATTTTATTGCTGGAATACCTTTATTGGTATTCCAAAATTACCACTCTAAGTTTTCCTTCAAATCTGTTTTGTGGAAATTTTTCTACGTGCCTCAAAATAAAAAAATTTAAGAACATTCTCAAGTTTTCTTGAATAACTCTAAAACAGTTTATCAAATCAAAAAGATGTCTATTAGATAAATTCAAGCTCTTTAAATTTCTCGTTAAATGGTATCAATTTCATTTATTCAAGTTAAATAGAACCAGTAATAGTGCATGTCTAAAATAAGCTGCCCGGGATCACTTTTGAATATCCCTAAAATTCGCACTATTTTCGATTTTTGCCCATTTTGATCATGAAGGAGCACATTTTCGACAAAGACGACTCTATATATTTTTAAACTAGATTAAATTTGCTACAATTAAAATCAAAGTTTCATCCTAATTGGATAATGGTAACCCGTGCCCCAATGAGGTTGATGTTTGCAGTTTATTGCGAAAAAAATCTCAGTTTTTCCTTCATCAAATGAAAACCACTGATTTTAGAAACTTGATTCCTATCTCATTGTCTAGGAAATTTTGTTTGCTTGGACCACTTTTTTGTAAAATTCTTAGATTTATAGATATCCAGCATTTTCCATTACGCTTTTGAGGATTCGGATCATATTCTGTCCGGAAAATGTAGGATATCTATAAATCTAAGAATTTTATCAAAAATTAGTTCAAGTAAACGTTCAAGTCAATAAAACTCCTAGACAATGAGATAGGAATCAAGCTTGAGTTGTTTACCATAAAAGAATTTAGTCTTTTTGATTTTAAGTCGAAAACGTCAAAAAATCCAATATAGAATGGATTATTCCTCAAGTACTAGAGGAAGAATCGATGGCTATTTTTGATTTTATGTCGATTCCTCCATGTCTTCAGCAATGTCGTTACCAATAATAATCGAAACCTCAAAAACCTAATGTAGAATTAGTTATTCAAATGCAATCGATTACATGTTTGGTGTTTGTATCTATTTTTTGATTTGATTTGATTTTGTTTGTAATTTTGTTTTTAATTTTAATTTTTTTTATTTTAAATAATAAATTTTGTTTATAAAAAAAAAAAAAAATTTCTGAACGTACTCTTCTTTCTCAAAATTTTTGCCTGTTGAATGTTTTTACAAATTTGTATTCCAGTTCATTTGAACTCCTGAGATGGGCTAATAACCCGAAATATATCTCGAGTGAACCAAACTCAAACATACATTTGTTTTAATATTTCCTTTTGGAAACTAACTAGAAAATACTTCTCCTCATAAGTTACTTGATCCTCGCAATAGGAGACGAATCGATGGCTATTTTTGATTTTAAGTCGATTCTCCATAATCTTCAGCAATGGCTACCAATAAAAACCGAAATGTCAAAAATCCACAATAGAATGGTTATTCCTCAAGTATTAAATGAGAATCAATCGCTATTTTTGGTTTAAAGTCGATTTCTATGTCTTCAGTAAAGGTTACTACGCAAAAACCAAAAAAAAAAAAAAAAAAAAAAAAGTGCTTTTTCAAAAAAACTCTCTCATGTGGCAGCACACCCCCCCCCCCCCCCCCCCCCCCCCCCCCCCTTTCAAAAAAAAAAAAAAAAAAAAAAAAAAAAAAAAAAAAAAAAAAAAAAAAAAAAAAAAAAAAAAAAAAAAAAAAAAAAAAAATAGAATGATTATTCCTCAAGTACTAGATGAGAATCAATCGCTATTTTTGGTTTAAAATCGATTTCTCTGTCTTCAGCAAAGGTAATGGATAAGAAAACAACGCAGTTGCTATGGTTACTCATAAAATGTCCTCCCAAATTTTTAGCATTTCACAGAGAGAAGCCTATCCATTCTTACTTAAGCAAGGCTAAATGAGCTATATTAAAACTTTCAAATGAATAAATTTTAAAGAATTTAAAAATTAAAAAAGTACCATCTTACTCTAGAGTAAAGTACTTTAAAATATAATTTTACTAAAAACTTTATTTAACCTTTTTGTGGTCCCCAAGGTACTTAATTAGATATTAAATTTCATCAAAATTGGTTAAGTCATTTTCAAGATATTTAGAAAAACTAAAAAAGTACTGAAATAAAGTACTAATGTTTGTGGGCCGATATGTACCAAAAACTAATCAGCGCTTCATTTTGTTAAACGAATGCTAGGTTTTCAATTTCATTTCAATCGGTGCAACGGTGTGGAAAAAATCGTGGGCCAAAAAAGCGATAACATCCATCCATCCATCCATCCATACATCCGCACGCACTAAATGAAAAAATCGCACTTTTTGGCCTCTCGACGAGACCCCATGTAATTTTTGGCAAAACCGTCACGTGCTAAAATTCAACCTAATTGAATACTACAATTTGTGACTTTAATTGAGATCCATGGGTTCCGTAGTCTTTACCTGAGGACCCTTTGAAGCCACGCTTGCCTCGAGAGCGATTACAATACTTATACCCATGCTTTGCATTGGATAAAGTAAAAATAACAAAATGAATTTTATAGAAATTTAAAATGTTTTTTATCTGACATTTTAATATAAAAATATTCAATATTTTTACAAATTTGTCAAACGAGATTGGCTAGTAGTGGTACATAAACAGCAAAAAGTTTTTGGCTTATGAATTATGAATCCTTATTGTCTGTTCTATATACTCTAGCTGAGCGGTTTCCAACTCTGGGAGGCGCACCTCGCAGGGAGGCGCGGACTATTGCCAGGGGAGGCGCCAACATTTTTTAATGAATTATTTTTTATACCATAATATCTACAAATGAATAAAACTTGATATATTAACGTAACAGTGAAAATTCAGTGCATGAATGTTCATTTTTTTACATTTACATATATTTAATTCCTATTAAAAAAATTATCTGGAGCGGAGAAATTTAAAAATGGCGCGTTTGCAAACGCTCTGTTTCGGTAATACACAAAACGACCGCTAGTTGCATAAAACAATAACCTCAAATTTAAATGTCACTCGTGTCAACTGAAGCGTGTCGGCAGGGCGTGATATTGTTTTTTTTAATTTTTTCTGACGTGATTTCTAGCTGAAAATAATCGTTAGTATATTTTAAACTTCATTTTTTTTTATTTAAACTATTCATTGATGTTTAATTTATATCAATAAAATATTTTTTACAAAGAGAAACAAAGAGGTTGTCCTCTGCTTGATGCAAATAAACATATACACATATATCTCAAGATGATATATCTGTATATATATTATTTATTTGTTTGAGACTATAGTTTCGAAGACTTGGTCTTCATCATCAGTCTTTCTTCAATTATAAATGTTTTTCATGGAGTCAATATCATATGGATATTGAAAACTTGGTGTTCTTTCGTCACTGCTGGAGGGCTAGGAACCAATAAAGACACTCTATCTGGGCTCACATTCAAATATAACAATATGTTTCCCTTTCTCCTTTCTTCTTAGAAAGGAGGAATTTTTTCCTTTTTTTCCTTTTTATCTTTTGTTAGCAAACATCTTAAGTAGATTACTATTGGATAGTTCAATTTGATTGTTTAAACAGAGTTCGGAATTTCTATTGAATGACTTCAAAATTTCTAAAGATTCGATTGCGCTAATCAATTTCGGGTTCTTTTCTCCTTTTATTAATCTAATACCTTCTGGGAAGGAGTGATTGTTTGAATTTAAATGTTCTGCAAAAGAATTTTCGTACTTTTTATTTTTATAATCTCTTATGTGTTCATTTAGTCGAATTTTCAGATTTCTCTCGGTTTTTCCCACATATATTGCTTCGCAATCTTTGCATTTCAAACTATAAACCCCTTCTTTTTCTATATTTGGTAATTTGTCTTTTTTATTTGAACCTAAATCTTTTCCTAGAGTAATTGGAGTTTTGAATACTGTTTTGAACACAAATTAATAATGAACCCCAAATCGTAAAATCATCTCAAAGCGAAAATAAGAAAATAAATTGACTATAGTTAACAAGTTACATAGGAAATTCATTTGTAATTTTAGATCAAAAAACATACATGGAAAAAACCGAACAATTCATAAAAGCACATAAATTCGTAGAAATTAAAAACCCGGTCAATAAATTCAGTAAAATCGTTAAAGAAAAAATAAAAAGTTCAGAATTACTTTCAAAAAAGAAAAATACATTCTAACAGAACGAAATCCATTATGCCCAAGGTTATATGGACTTCCCAAAATACACAAGTCAGAGGAATTAGAAAAAATTCCCATCAGACCCGTCGTTAGTTATATAAACTCATCAATAACGAAACTTGCAAAAAAACTAAACAGCATTTTTCGAGAAAGAACAAAATTCAAAGCTGAACATTCTATTAAAAACTCAATCGAACTTATAGACAAAATTAAAGATATTAAAATTCCTAATAATGCGAAGCTTCTATCCTTAGATATCACGAGCCTTTTCACTAATATACCGCCAAACGAAACAAAACAGTTAGTAGACAAAATTATTTTCAGGTCAGTTGGCCTAAACAACCTGGAAAAAATGGATCTAAGCAGTCTGGTCCACACATGTATCAACCACAATTTCTTTCAATTTGGGACAAAATTTTATGAACAAAGGGAGGGATTATCAATAGGATCTCCATTGTCCCCGTTATTAGCAGAAATATTCTTAAATGATTTTGAAAATAAATTCCTTGACAATGAAAAATATTCAAAAAACATTATATACTATTATCGATACGTAGATGATATAATTTTACTATGGGGGGGAACAAATAGACAATTAGACACATTTATAGAATATATAAATAATCTTCATGAGAAAATTAAATTCACAGTAGAGAAAGAAAAAGAGAAAATACTAAATTTTTTAGATTTAAAAATAAACATCTCCGGAAATAAGCACACCTTTGAAATTTATAGAAAACCCACAGCTACTGACATTGTAATACATAAAAATTCTTGTAGACCAATGTCACATAAACACGCAGCCTTCCATTCAATGATACATAGACTAATAAATATACCTTTATCAGAAAAAGCATATTCACAGGAATTAGAGACAATTAAAGAAATCGCGGTAAATAATGGGTACGAAGCAAGCCTTATAGACCAAATGTTAAATAAAAAAATTGAAAAATTAACCCTGGAATCAGTATATTCACAAAAGAATGAAAAAGAAAAAGAAAATCCTAGAATAGTTCTTCCATATTATGGACAAATTTCGGAAAAATTAAAACAAAAAATGAAAAAATTAGGGTTCAAAACAGTATTCAAAACTCCAATTACTCTAGGAAAAGATTTAGGTTCAAATAAAAAAGACAAATTACCAAATATAGAAAAAGAAGGGGTTTATAGTTTGAAATGCAAAGATTGCGAAGCAATATATGTGGGAAAAACCGAGAGAAATCTGAAAATTCGACTAAATGAACACATAAGAGATTATAAAAATAAAAAGTACGAAAATTCTTTTGCAGAACATTTAAATTCAAACAATCACTCCTTCCCAGAAGGTATTAGATTAATAAAAGGAGAAAAGAACCCGAAATTGATTAGCGCAATCGAATCTTTAGAAATTTTGAAGTCATTCAATAGAAATTCCGAACTCTGTTTAAACAATCAAATTGAACTATCCAATAGTAATCTACTTAAGATGTTTGCTAACAAAAGATAAAAAGGAAAAAAAGGAAAAATTCCTCCTTTCTAAGAAGAAAGGAGAAAGGGAAACATATTGTTATATTTGAATGTGAGCCCAGATAGAGTGTCTTTATTGGTTCCTAGCCCTCCAGCAGTGACGAAAGAACACCAAGTTTTCAATATCCATATGATATTGACTCCATGAAAAACATTTATAATTGAAGAAAGACTGATGATGAAGACCAAGTCTTCGAAACTATAGTCTCAAACAAATAAATAATATATATACAGATATATCATCTTGAGATATATGTGTATATGTTTGTTTGCATCAAGCAGAGGACAACCTCTTTGTTTCTCTTTGTGAATCAACAACTCTGCTACTCTCGGCAAAACAAAAACTTTTCAAATATTTTTTAGACGAATGGATAAATTTTTGAGTGGTTACAAGAGAAAAGTCAACAATAATGAAGATACTGATGCTGATACTAGTGGGAATAAAATCAAAAAAGTACAAGGAAGTAAAGCTCCCAAGAAAAGACAATACAGTTCATCCTATTTATCATTAGGATTCACTAGTGTCATTATAGATGGCTTGGAAAAACCAATGTGTTTGTTGTGTTCGAAAGTTTTGGCTTCAGATAGTATGAGACCAGTCAAATTAAAACGGCACCATGAAACTCTACATTCTGAATACGTTGGTAAGTCCTTAGAATATTTTGAAAGAAAATTGGATGAGCTTAATAATCAAAAGCAAACGTTCAAAAATATTCTTTCTGTATCCCCAAATGCATTATTGGCTTTGTACCATGTCTCTTACCGAATCGCAAAATGTAAGAAACCACATACAATAGGAGAAACTCTAATTTTACCAGCAGCTATTGATATGGTTCGAATAATGTTCGGCGAATCATATGCAAAACAGTTGCAACAAATTCCGCTTGCTGATAATACAGTCGGAAGAAGAATCAATGATATATCTGAAGATATTTGCGATCAATTAGTTTCTCGGCTGCGTACTTCGAAATTCGCCATACAAGTAGATGAGGCAACTGATATAGCTAAAGATGCCCATTTAATTGCATATGTTCGATATGTTGGGGAAAATAATATATTAGAAGATATATTATTTTGCAAACCCATTCCTGGAAAGAACACATCCATTGAAATTTTTAATATAATGGACAGTTTTTTTGAAGAAAACGACATAACGTGGAGTAATTGTATTGGACTATGTACTGACGGAGCTCACTCAATGTCCGGACACAAAGCAGGTCTTCAAGCATTAGTTAAAAAGAAAGCACCACATGCTATCTGGACGCACTGTATGCTTCACAGAGCAGCTCTAGTGTCAAAAAATATGAGCGAGGAACTTAACAACATTTTTACAAAAATTATAAAAATTATAAACTACATTAAGAACAGTCCTTTGAGATCTAGGCTGTTTGCAAAGTTGTGTGTAGATATGGAAGCTAATTATACCTCACTTCTGTATTATTGTGAAGTTCGCTGGCTATCTCGTGCAAAAGCGATTCAAAGGGTATTTGAACTCAAAGAAGAAATAACAGCCTTTCTCGAAGAAAATCACCACGAAGAGGCACATTTGTGGACGAACGATAATTTCCTTGTTAAACTTGCCTATTTAGTTGAAATTTTTGGAAAATTGAGCAGTTTGAATAAATCAATGCAGGGATCACAAATGCATCCACTTGTTCAAAAAGACAAAGTAAAAGCTTTCATTAAAAAGTTGAAGTTATGGAAGTCAAATATACAAAAGAATGAGTTGGGCATGTTTTCACTGTCAAAAGATTTCTGGGCCACAGCCAATATTGAAACAAGCAAGAATCTTTTTATTGAACACTTGGATGGTCTAGTGCTGCATTTTTCAAATTATTTTAAAGACCTTGATTTCTCAAAGTTTTTGTGGGTACAGAATCCATTTATCGACGATGAAAACGACAAATTTGAGCTGACAACCATTGAAAAGGAAAAACTTATAGAATTATCATGCGATAGCCTACTAAAACAAAAGTTTCAAAATGAAACCTTAATTCAATTTTGGATGAATCTTAAAGGAGAGTATGAATCTTTGTATTGCAAAGCAATTCAAGTGCTTCTACCGTTTGTAACGTCGTATTTATGCGAAACGGGCTTTTCGGCACTGGCTGCAATGAAAACTAAATATCGCAACAGGTTAGTAGTCGAAAAAGAGATACGAGTGGCACTCTCCACATTGCCCCCAAGATTTGATAAGCTTTGTGCTAATAAACAACAACAACCGTCGCATTAAATTTTTATGCGATAGATGTAGTTGGTTTAATTGTTTAAAAAAACTTATATATAAAAATAAATATACACGTATGTGTATGTTATAACTAAACCTTGTTATTATTCTGTTAATTGTGGTTTTCAGTTTATTTTTGTAATAAAATTTTTATTATTTAAAACGTGTCTATATTATTTAATCTATTAAAAAAAATAAAAGGTAAGGGAGGCGCGGAAATTTTTTTTTTTTTTTTGGGGAGGCGTAGTAACAAAAAGGTTGGAAACCGCTGCTCTAGCATTAACTTTTTGCTAGTATTCTCCCGAAATAACTACCTTAAACTTATTTTTTTTATTGAAATTATTTTGATGTATTATTTTCTGTATAAATTTGAATTAATAAATGACGAGTGATGCCATCTAAGGGAATATTTTGTAAACTGGCCGGGAGCAGGGCTCGTTAGCCAGCCAGCCAGTTGCTTGATGTCTTCGCTTGCATCTTGATTTTTTGAGAGAGTTGAGAGAGTTGATTTATATTTTTCAGTAAAAACGCTCGTTAGCCATTGAGAATTTATTTTATTTTGATTTAAACTGTTTGGTACTTAAATCTCAATTGTTTATTATTTAATTTGATTTAAACAACTAAATTGAGAATTGTGGATTGATTAAAAGTAATTTTAATCTTTTATTGAATTTGGAGAAGAAACCAAACTTGAATTCATTATCATATCATCGGAGAAAAAACCCAAGTGAACAGAATTGCCACAAGAAGTCTGCATTCGATCACCGCCATCGCCATTTGTATAATATCTCATTTTCGTATGTACAAAATCAGCATTATTTTCTCTCATTAAAACCATTGTTAATATTCATATCACAAATCTTTGCCTTTTATTTATTGAAAAAGAAGAAATACACCTTCCTTTTATTCTTAATTTAAAATATACAGTCCACACCTTTATTAAACCCGGATCTTCAAGCCAGAGACTTCCAGCCCAGCAAGAAGATTAGTTTGGAATTTATCCATTGGTCATTCTCATATGATCAGGAAATTTCAAAATTAAACATTTTCTAAGAAAGAGCGTTTAGTGTCGTTTTACAATTTATTTAGTTTAGGTTTTATTTTTACTTTATCCAATATGAAGCATTGTAATCGGTCTCGCGGCAAGCGCGATTTTAAAGGGTCCTTAGGTAAATACTACGGAACCCATGGTCTTAATTAAAGTCACAAATTGTAGTATTCAATTAAGTTGAATTTTAGCCTGTGACGGTGGATCTCAAATAGAAATCCGGCTTTAAATTTATAATTTGGTGGGGTTTTTTTTTTAAATTTCTTCAGATTAGTCAATGAATGTGTCTATTGGTGTGTTTGACACATCAAGGGAATATATACTAGGTTGTAATATTTAAAATATCTCCTGGGAATAATTAGAATTACTTTTTGTCAAAATTTTAATATTTTTAACCTACTTCAAAAAAGGAGAAGGTTCTCTATTCGACTGATTTTTTTTTTTTTTTTTTTGTGCCTATGATTTTATTATTCATTTATTATTCATTGCAGTGGCTTGGCTGCGGGTTGGACAGCCCTGCTTTAGAACATCACTTAGACTTAAATCAAATTTTATTTATTTATTTTTATTTATTTATTAATGATGTTATGTACATAGGTCAGAGTAGACCCTTATAGTGTACAATCAACAAAAAAAAAAAAAAAGAAACTGACAAATATAGAGATTAACAATATAAAGAAAAATGAAATATAAAAGAACAAATAAATATATAACAGAAAATAAAATAAAACAAATATAACAGAACAAAACGTAAAAAAATACAAAATAGAAATACAAAGTATAAGTATATTACAAAATATAAATTACACAATATAAAATATTAGTTAGAGGGAGTTAGCATGATAAGGCTTCAGTGAGTCCACGCAAAAAGCGGGCAGAGAGGATGGTTGTCTTAGGGCAGAGGGCATTGAGTTCCACAGTCGTGGGGCTGTGATCTCAAATGACCTCGATCTGAGGGCAGTCTGGTGTCGCGGGCATACCAGGGCTCTTGATCTTATTGAAGGACCAGGGGTAAGTAGTTCCGCCAGGTAGGAGGGAGACCCTGATATAAGGACCCTATGGACAAACCTCAGGTACCTAACCTTTAGATAGTTAGGAAGGCTGAAGCCTAATACCTCTACTACTTTCTCAGAAACATGATCCATATGGCCCAGGTCGTAAATGTATCTTATGCACGAATTAAGTGCCACCGATAACCTGTGGAGAGAAACGCTGTCGAGGCCGTAGTAGACGACCTCTCCATTCAAGAAGTGGGGTAATAATAATACGAGAACAAGTCTACGGCGCAGCCAGACAGGTGTTGCGTGGGCCATTTTTCGGAGAGGATACAACGAACCGTATACTCTTTTACAGATCAGACTAACATGGTCACTCCAAGTCAATCTAGAGTTAATGACTATGCCAAGATCTCTGACATGTTCGGAGTAGGGGATGTCTGTGCCACAGACATTCACCGCAGGAGTCACTCCCTGATCACGGGAGGATAATACAATCGCCTGTGTCTTCGCGGGGTTGAGCATCAATCCATTCACGGTAGACCACATGGAGATCGATTCAATGTCGGCATTAATTTTTTCAACAGAAAGCCTACTGTCGACGTGTCCTAGGTGGGAATAGATCTGAAGATCATCGACGAAGAGATGGTATCTACAGTGGCGGAGAACTTCAGGAAGATCATTGATAAATAGGGAGAAAAGCAAGGGAGATAAAACCCCGCCCTGGGGGACACCGCGTGTAAGAGCTGTTACCTCATATCTCCGCCAATTGTCAACCGATTTTTAAATTTTTTTTTGGATTGGGTCCAGTCTAGCTTCCGATTGGTCCTATTTTTTTTTTTCTTTTTTTTTTTATAGGTATTAGACTTTTTTATTAGGTTTGTTTAGACCTAACCTCATTGTTTATGAACCGATTTCGATGGTTCTTTTTTATCCGAAAGGGGGTGTCTTAGGGATGGTGTCGATGGTGGTGATGATATGATCACTATTAATAACATCACTAAAAAGAGAAAAATAAAAATAATTTTAAGAAAAAAATAAAACCGACTTCAAAAAATAAAATGCAACAAATAAAATACACTAAAAGGTATAAAATAATTATTATCTTATTTAGTTACAACTAAACGACGAAATATTAACATGAAATTACTTTTTGAAGTTGGTGCCAAACATAAACATTTTATGAATCGCACTCGACTGATCTTACTTAGTACGTTTGGAGGGTGTGCTCGCTTATAGGTAGGTATAGTTTGTTTGGTACCAACTTCAAAAAGTAATTTCATGTTAATATTTCGTCGTTTAGTTGTAACTAAATAAGATAATAATTTTTTTATACCTTTTAGTGTATTTTATTTGTTTCATTTAATTTTTTGAAGTCGGTTTTTATTTTTTCTTAAAAATTATTTTTCCCTCCAAATAATTAATCCTTCCGACCACGGAGTATCGCTGGATAACTCGATCGAAACGTCTTACTTTGATTGTATTATTTATTTGTGTTCAATAAATAATTAGTACCTGGAGGCACCGAGCGATGCTCGGTAACTGTTTCCCTCAGTTAAAAGCTTTATTTTAATATTATTTTTAATTTAAAATTCTGATAAAAAGGTCGATTTTTATTTGAGAGCCGTTTTCAAATTAAAAAAAATACAATATTCGCCCACTGTACCCCCCCCCCACCTCCATCCCGCTCGACCCCACCCCCGAAACCTCACCCTACCTCCGGGTCCCCCACCACTGCACCCCACCTCCTGCACCTGTTTTGATTCAACCATATGATTCATTTTTATTCATCCAATTGTTAATAAATCAAAATGTGTTGTTTTTTCAGAAAATTGAGACATGATTATTCGAAATATATTTTTAAATAAATTCTTGATTATTTTTTATTCTATTAAATAAATAAAGTTCTTTATAAAAACAATTATAAAACGTTTATTAATATTTCTAACGATTAGGGAGAACAAAATATGTTAAAATACACAATCACAATACTTCTTCAAGGCCTTTGAGAATAAAGGATTAACCCAACCCAGTGTCTGTCTGGGTAGAATAGTAAAAGGAAAACCTTTTTTTAAAACCTTAAGAATGGAATTTTTCTACCTGAGAATAATTAATTTGATTAAGATAAAACCCATCAAAAACAATTTTGTCGAAGATGAGACCGTGGCAGATCGAATTGCCAACCCAAAAACCCCATAACCCATGAATTTCATCAAAATCGGTAGAGTCGTTTTCAAAATAGAACCAAGATACTAATATATATATATATAAATAAATATACAATTTTTGCTCGTTTAATAAGAGTAGAAAATTAATTATTTGTGATTTTAATAAATGTTCAGCCCTTATTATCAAAAGTTGTGTGTGTGTGTGTGTGTTTCCAAAGGCAGGCATTTACGTTCACGATAACAATTTACTTAAAGTTAATACCTACAATAAATTCATAAAAATAAATATTTTTTTTTCAAGATAATCTAAGAAAATATCTTTTTTAAAAATGCACTCAACAGTAAAATAAAAACAATGATATCAATTAAAGATAAACTGACGTAGCCTTCCACATGGCTGGCTTTACCATACACCTGGCCTCTTTCCTCTATTGAATATTTAATAATCATTTACGGAAGAACCCTCCCCCAATTTTCTTAATTTTGGGCTCATTAACAATTAATTAATAACTCGTTTTAATCATCAGACTATTCTATTAGAAATATCGACCTAAATTCATATTTGTTTGAATCGATCAAAAGGTCTAGGACCTATATTGGATTTTTTAGTTTTAAAATTTTAATTTCTTAAATCCCCCCCGTCATGTGCGGATCCAGGGGGGGCGATGGGAGACGACCGCCCCCCCCCCCAAAGCATTGGAGATCAACATTTATTATATGTTTATTAAAAAAAATTTTTTTATAACATTAAATTTTAAAATTGAAGAAAATAAAGTTCTATGTGGGGGGGCGTCTCTGCCCCCCCCCCCCCCCCGACCGCGACACACTTCCGAGATCAAAAGTAGATCTTATATACCGACGACCGCCCCCCCCACAAATCAGAGGTCTGGATCCGCGCCTGCCCCCCCCCCCACCCTTGGCTTAATTGTTTGTTCGATTTCAACCAAAATCTAATCAGCTCTTAATCTCAATACACAGAAACTCGGTGTGAAATTTCGTTTTGATATTCAAACTAGTTTTTGAGCTAGAGCGTACAAAATATTTGGTAACATACTAGGCAGATCAAAAAGTCTGGAATAAGTGAAACAAATTGGCCAAATTCTGTTTTATTTTTCAACATACATTCCTTTTAAGTCAATACAGCGAGTCCAACGTTTTTCTAACTTGTTTATCTCGTCCGAAAAATAATCTTTCGGAAGCTCTCCAAAATAGGCTTCAGTTTCAGCTATGACTTCCCCATTTGACTGAAATCGCTTACCGCTGAGCCATCTCTTTAGGCAAAAATCGCTGGGGCCAGGTCTGGCTGAAGAACCAGTTCAAATCCGATTTCGTGCAAGTTTGGTTACGCAACTAACAATGAATGGCAGCCGCATTTTCCTGATAATAGAGGATTTTTTATTTCTTCTTCAATGCGGCCGTTTTTCTGTGATTTCAATTTTTAAACGATCCAATAATGACGAATAATATACGTCAGTTATGGTTTTACGTTTTTCAAGATAGTCGATGAATATTATTCTATGTCCATCTTAAAATCGGAGGCCATAACCTTGCTGTGTTTTTGAACGCTTCGGAGCACTTTCACCCGGAGAAACCCATTGTGTTGACTCTGGTGTGTAGAAATAGATCCATGTTTTATCCATGGTTATGAATCGGCGCAAAAACTCGTTTGAATTTCGCTTAAACATTACCAAATTCTGCGGAGTCTGGGAATTCATAACACAAATTCGTTTTTGCTCCACTGTGAGCAAATACGGCACCCATCTTTTTCATATCCAAAATATCATGTATGGTATTGAACACACTGCCCTACTACATCTTTATGGTCTCAGCTAGCTCCCTCAATTTTATTTTGGGGTCTTTCAACATAATATCATCGATTTTTTTGGCCGTTTTCTGTTGTCAGACCTAATTTGGGCGTCCATATCGTTCAGCATCACTTGTGCTTGTTCGGCCCCAACGAAAGTCAGAAAACCAATTTTGTATCATCTTCATCGATGGTGCAGAGTCCGGATAATACATATCTAGCTTGGTTTTGTTCTCGGTTATCGTTTTCTTGCGTAAATAATAGTGTTTAATCAGAACACGAAACTCGGATTTTTTCATTTTTAAAAAAACAGGGAGGTGGGTTATTGCTTCTCACGGCTGTAACTTGTAAATGCGAAAACATGAATGACTGAAATTTTGACAGACGTCTAATGAAGAATGAAGTTATGAATGATTCACATTGGTGCATTCAAGCCCCATTGCATAGGATTATTCAAAACTTTTTGATTTTTTGGTATATTAACGTATTATCAAACATTTTGACGAAATAATTAATATCTTGTAAAATAAAATTTTTTCAATTATTACTCATTAGGGATTTTTTGTAGTATAAAACGCCATGGTTTTGCTCAAATTTTTTAATCAAAATAGTTTCAGCCGTTTTTGAGGTATTTCAAAAAAAAAATAAATAAATCCATTTTTACAATTACAATACTTGACCATACCTCGTATGGTAAAGTAAAAATACATTATTTATTAGAGAAAAAAAAGAGGGAAGAAAAATGTAAAAAAACACCCAGAAAAAATAATGAGCAAAAAAAGAAAAACTTAAAAATATATTGTTAAAGATAAGGGGCCGTATATAAATTACGTCACATAGTAAAGGGAAGGTTCGATTTGCCAGATTTGTGACAAAAAGAGGCCCGTGACGGGGGGGGGGGGGGGGTGAAAGTAAAAAATTCTGATATCACAAAAGTCAAATTAAAAAATTTACATATAAAGTAGTGAAAAAAGATCCAACTTCAAAAGTTGAGAAATGTATAAATAAATTTGCAGTAGAGGCTCACAAAAGTGATAATATTGGAAAAGATGAATTAAAAAAGATTAAAATTTCGCCCTTTCATTCATCGCTAGGAAGTTGTTATGGTTTAGTGAAGGTTCACAAACCTGAGAGACCCTTAAGATTAATAGTCTCCAATCTTAATGGCCCACAAAATAATTTGGAAAGATACATTGCTAATATCTTAAAAAATATAATCTCAAGTGAGGTCAGAGTAAAAAACTCATACATGGTTGTAGATATAATACAAGAAATAACGATACAGCATGATGAGACTTTGATTTCATTTGATGTACGAAACCTATTTCCAAGTATTCCGATTGATCTTGTTTATAGGATCATGAAAGAAAGATGGAGTGAGATTGAGAAATATACATATCTGACGGAAAAGCAGTTCATTGAAGCTATAGGTCTGTGTCTCGACAATTGTTTTTTCAGACATGATAATAACATTTACAAACAATTAAAAGGAGTTCCAATAGGAGGATGTCTCAGTCCCATTATTGCGGACTTAGTGATGGATAAAATATATGTTGATGTAATAAAACCAATGAAGTTGAAACTATATATACAATATGTTGATGATAGCCTGGCTATTGTTAAGAAGAACAGCGTAGACCTTTGTATAGAGGCGCTTAATAGTTTCAATGATAATTTAGATTTCACATATGAAAAAGAATTAAACAATAACATCAGTTTTTTGGATATTAAAATTGTCAGAGTTGAGGAACGTTTGAGGACAGACCTGTATGTGAAAGATTCAAAATCAAATAGAATGTTGAACTTTAAATCAGTACAGCCACTTCAGCATAAGATTAGTTTAATATATGGAGAAATAGGTAGATTGGATAGAATATGTGATGAGAGCTACAGAGACATAAGATTGATTGAGTTACAAAAGAAATGTGAAAGCAATGGATATTCGAAACAATTTTTCAATAAAGTTCTAACTAAATATAGAAAAAATAAATTAGTAACGGAAGTGATTAAAAAGGAAGATAAAATTATTAAAGGCTCCATCCCATATATTCATGATTTATCTGCGAAAATCTTGAGAATTCTGAATAATAATGACATAAAATTAGTACACAGTGTTGGCAGGCCACTCATGAACATATTCAATAATAAGACTCATCTTGAAAAACTTGATAAAATGGGTGTTGTTTATGAGATAGTTTGTGATTCATGTAAAAAAGATAAAAAAACACACAAGTATATAGGTGAGACTTCAAGACATTTGAGACAAAGAATTAAAGAACATATTTCATCGATTAATGGAAATAAATTGGTCTCCGCGTTATCCATTCATGCTATTGACAACGAGCATACTTTCGATTTTGAAGGAGTAAAAATACTAGATTATGAGAAAAATTGGACCAAGAGAAAAATAAAAGAATCTCTTTATATATTGAAGGATATCGATAATTCTGTAAATTTCAAAATGGATTCTGAAAGCATATCAGAATGTTATAGTCTAATTGTGTCATTGTTGTAAAAATATTGATTTGATTTGGTGTGTTGATTAAACAAGTATTGATTTTGAAAGAAAAATGTAATAGGAAGATGTATGTTTTTTGATATTTCATTAATAAAAAATTAAAAATAAAGAATGAATTTAACTTATAATGTGTTTTTAGAATGGATTATTTATAATGGGTTTTTTAATTGTATAATAATTGACGATGCAATGAGATAATTAGAAAAAAATAAAATTGAAAATAGTATTTAATATAATCATTAATTCAAAATAGTTTCTAGTTCACTAGTAAACGTTTTTATAAATTGTTGCTATATATGTATATATGTGTGTGTGATTGTAATGAATTGTGTGATGTATCTATATATTGAAGATTTAAGAATGAATGTTTCATGTGAAATGACAAATTCCGGTTCTTGAACGAGATGTATGTATGATTTCAAATTATTATAAAAAAATTTTGTGTTATATAATTCTCTATAAAAAGAAAAAATGTAAATAAATGTTTCATTTCAATTTTTAGAACTACTGAGGATGGTCGACCAGTGGTGACCGAAACTGTATAGTAATCAATTAAATAATTCTAATAGTTATTAAAATTATTGTTTTATTATTTTTGTGACAAAACCAACCCTTCAATTTAATGAAAAATTTAAATCAAGTCACTTAAGTTCTGGAAGAAAATTAATAAAAAATTTAAATAATTATCATTTATATTTTTTATATTTCAGGTTAATATTAGTTATAGTGTGACGTCACATAACAGGGAGGGGCTGAATGAAAATGTGACAAAGAGGGAGGGGGTCTAAAAATCTTGAAATTTGTGTGACGTAATTTATGGACGGCCCCGAAGATAGATATAAATACACACCTAAATATATACAGAAAAATAAATGTATAATTTTCTCATTAATATATTCAAGAATAATTAACATATTAAAATTTGCAAATATCGCTCAATATGCCGATGACATTGATATTTATTACTCTCATCAGAATTTCAAATGCTTAAAGAGAAGAATCGAGGGGCTGCATCTTTACTGGTACACCCCTTCTTGCATTCGATTGCATTGAAAAAAAAAAAAGAAGAATCGAAGAGGATACACAGGTTGTGTTAAACTATTTCAATGATTGGAGACTCAAAATTAACCCAAATAAGTCTGAAGCTATTCTTTTTACAAGAAAATTTAAATATATTAATACAACATTAGATATTGGTGGATATGAATTAAAATGGCAGCCTAGTGTGCGATATCTTGGTGCTATACTTGACCGTAGGGCGAATTGGGCTCTCCATACCAAGTTAGCCAGAGAGAAGGGTCTCCTGGCAGCGAAAATCATTTGGCCTTTGATTAGACCTGGCAGCCTGCTTCCTCTGAATGAAAAGCTGACTCTGTATAAAATGCTTGTTCGGCCAATCATGGGATACGCTGCCCCTGCATGGCTCCCCTTCGCCTCCAAAACTAGGCTCAACGATTTGGAAAGGGTCCAGTCAAAAACATTAAGAAAAAATAAAAATTTTTAAGAAAAAAATAAAAACCGACTTCAAAAATTAAATGCAACAAATATAAAAATACACTAAAAGGTATAAAATTATTATTATCTTATTTAGTTACAACTAAACGACGAAATATTAACATGAAATTACTTTTTGAAGTTGGTGCCAAACATATACCTTTTATGAATCGCACTCGACGGATCTTACTTAGTACGTTTGGCGGGTACGCTCGCTTATAGGTATAGTTTGTTTGGCACCGACTTTAAAAAGTAATTTCGTGTTAATATTTCGTCGTTTAGTTGTAACTAAATAAGATAATAATTATTTTATACCTTTTAGTGTATTTTTATATTTGTTGCATTTAATTTTTTGAAGTCGGTTTTATTTTTTTCTTAAAAATTTTTATTTTTCTCTTTTTAGTCATGTTATTAATAGTGATTATATCATCAGAACTTGACCAAATTAATATGACACCATCCCTAAGAACACCCTCTTTCGGATAAAAAAAGAACCATCGAAATCGGTTCATAAACAAAGAGGTTAGGTCTAAACAAACCTAATAAAAAAGGTCTAATACCTATGAAAAAAAATCGAAAAAAAAATGGGACCAATCGGAAGCTAGACTGGACCCAATGCAAAAAAAAATTTCAAAATCGGTTGACAATTGGCGGAGATATGAGGTAACATAGGCACAAAAAAAAAAAAAAAAAAAAAAAAATTCAGTCTAATAGAGAACCTCCTCCTTTTTTGAAGTCGGTTAAAAATGACCATTCCTCCACCTGGAATCAACAACCATATAATAAGAATCGGACTAAACATGACTTCTCTAAAAGAAAACCTAGAAAATAGTGTTAAAAAATTCGAAAATAATGCGCAATCAAATCTCAACCCTCTAATTAACGAAATATACCGGATGTGACACTTCATTTCTCATTTAGTGCTCTTCATTTCATCATTATTCATTTTGTTTTGTTTTTGTGTTTTTTTTCTTTTTTATGTTAAAAATAAAAAGTATGGGGTTTTTTTATCAATTTTTTCCCTTACCAAAATAAGGAGTATCAAAAATATGTTAAAAATTAAAAAAAAAAAATGGACATTCGATGGTGAGGCTTTTGGGCCTCGAGGTCGAAGTTTTTTTGTATTTGTAAAATATTTGTATTTTTTTTGTATTGGATAATAAAAGTCATTATTTTTTTTTTTTTTTTTAAATTAACATATTAACGAGAATTGTTTTGATCACGCTTTTTAACAAGATATATATCGCGAGACTACTGCGGTTGAAGCTGAGTCTAGAGTCTGGTCCAAATGATCCATTTAGCTATAATCCAACGTGATTTTTGCGTTTAGCCCGCATGACACTTGGATGGATCACCAAATGATTTTGAAATCTGAGATGTTATATATTCAATCTCCCAGTTTAAATCCATCCAAGTGACATGTGGGTCAATCGCGAAATGATGTTGGATTATAGCTAAATGGATCATATCTTTTTCATTCTCTCTTGGTCCAGACTCTAGACTCAGCTTCAACCGTAGTAGTCTCGCGATATATATCTTTCACAAAGAGAAACTAAGAGGTTGTCCTCTGCTTGATGCAAGTTCCTAGCCCTCCAGCAGTGACGAAAGAACACCAAGTTTTCAATATCCATATGATATTGACTCCATGAAAAACATTTATAATTGAAGAAAGACTGATGATGAAGACCAAGTCTTCGAAACTATAGTCTCAAACAAATAAATAATATATATACAGATAAATCATCTCGATATATATGTGTGTATGTTTATTTGCATCAAGCAGAGGACAGCCTCTTTGTTTCTCTTTGTGAATCAACAACTCTGCTACTCTCGGCAAAACAAAAACTGTTCAATTATATATATCTTTTTCAAAAAGCGCGATCAAAACAATTTTCTCGTTAATGTGTTAATTTTTCTTTAATATATTGGTGAGAAGATTGTAAATTTATTTAACATCATTATTTCAAGTTAGAAATTAATAAGTTCAGATATTATTTTCACTTAATATTTGACAAAAATCCCCTGCATTCGATTCGCGATTGAATCAAATATAGAAAACATACGAATAATATACAGAAAAAGACGAAAAAATAAATAAAATATGAAATATATTTTCTTGTTGATAAGTTCTTATCAGTGTAATTAGACCTTAATAGCTAGTAATGCGCATGCCCCCTTCCAGTCCCCTCCTGTAACTTACACTCTATATATAGGTAGTATATATGGTTGGAATAAATTCATTTATTCTCGATATATTGAAAAGAACTTACTAGAAATGTGGTGGGAAATTGTTTTGTTAATTTTATCGCCGTGTTTTGTGAAATCGGATTGGGGTGATGTTTTACTGGGGAATGGACAATCACCGATTGATATAGATCCATCAAATATTAGCAAAGAAGTTACGTTGAAAAATATGGATGGGTTGAAGTTTGAAAACAGAGATGATGAACCGCTTGAATTTTATACAGAAATAAATAAAACAGGAGATCAAATAGGTAAAATATTTACTATTTATTATTTATTTATTTTGTGTTTCTAGATATTGAGATTATTTTAGGGTTCCGTTCGACGTCAGTACAGGACCCCTGACGGTGTAGGCACAATATCTATGTGCAGTGGCGTAGCCAGAAAATTTTCATGCGGGGGGGGGGAGTCAATCCACAAAGCAAAATATTTAGTGGGAATTTTTTTTTTATTAAAACAAATTGTCCAGTTAAATAGTTTTTACCCGGAAAGTTTTGGGGTAGTTATAATTTCTTCGACCCTTTATGTTTTTTGATGTGCTGAATCGGAATCTGAGGTTTGCTAACAAAATTTCGTCACGGACATTGTCAAAAATGCAAAAAAAAGTAAACAAAATCTCATTTTTTTGACGGTTTTTTGCTTATATCTCGAAAACTTTTCGTAAATAATCTTCTTTGAAAATGAAACTTCATAAAATATCCTACAAATTTCATCATTTAGGTTTTTTCCCGACCATCCGTTCGGGCTCAAACGCTAGTTGAAAATTGGCGTATTTTTTCTGTTTCCGCAAATCCCAAGAACTCACACTTTTTTCGATTTTTTGCCCTTTTGACCATGAAGGAGCACGTTTTCGACAAAGGCCATTATATAAATTTTTAAACTAGATTAAATTTGCTACAATTGTAACAAAATTTCATCTTAATTGGATAAATGGTAATCCTGGCGCAATGAGGTTGAAGTTTTTAACCGACCTCAAAAAAAGAAGGAGGTTCTCAATTAATAAATGAATTTTTTTTTGTGTCTATGTTACTCGATTTCGTCGCCAATTGTGAACTGATTTTGATGATTTTTTTGCATTGTGTTCAGTATAGTATCCGATTGGTAAAAATATAAATTTCATTGGTATTGGACCTTTTTTGTTATGTATGTATGTTCACCCAAAACTTCTTTGTTTATAAACCTGTTTATTTTTTTGTTTATGTTTATTTGTTTTGTTTATATAATTTTGAATTCGGTTTTGTTTATTTATTATTTTTTTTTTATAAAAATTTTATTAAAAACTGCAATTTTTTCACAAAAAAAACGCAATTCTTCCTTTACAAAATGAAAACCAATCATCCTAGAAACTTGATTCCTTTTTCATTTTCTAGAAAATTTTATTGACTTGAACGTTTAGCTTGAAGTACTTTTTTGATAAAACACTTAGATTTATAGATATCCAGGATTTTCCATGACACTTGTGAGGATTCGGATTATATCCTGTCATGTAAAATGTAGGATATCTATAATTCTATATATCTAAGAGTTTTAACTAAAAAGTGGTACAAATAAATAAAATTTTCTAGAGAATGAGATAGGAATCAAGTTTCTAGGATGTTTGGTTTTCATTTTATGAAGGAAAAACTTTGATTTTTTACAAAAAATTGCAATATTTCAAAACTTCAACCTCATTTCGGCACGGATTACAATTTATCCAATTAAGATGAAATTTTGTTAGAATTGTAGCAAATTTAATCTAGTTTGAAAATGTATAGAGTAGTCTTTGTTGAAAATGTGCTCCTTCATGGTCAAAATGGGAAAATATAAAAAAGTGCAAGTTTTTGGTTGATCCAGGGGGGCTGCCGAATTCGAAAACTTGGATTTTGCGCTTGAGCCCGACAGAGAAAAAAACCTAAATGATAACATTTGTAGGAAATTTTATGATCTTTCATTTTGAACAGGAAGGTCATTTATGAAAAAATAATAGTTTTCGAGTTATAAGAGAAAACAGCCAAAAAATGAAAATTTTCACATTTTTTTTGCATTTTCTACAATGTTGTGTCATAAAATTTTGGTGGGAGACCTCAGATTTGGATTCAGCGCAACAAATAACATATATATGCAAAAAATCAGAACTACCCCAAAAAATCTCTCAATTTTAAGAAAAAATATTTTAATAGGTTTTTCAATTAAACTAATTATTAACAGGTGGTAAAAAATTAATCATGTGGTTGAAATATAGATAAGAGTAAATAAATATTATATTTAATATTCATTTACTATGAGTTAAGGATTCTTGGTCACTTGTTTCACATTAAAATTAAAAAATTAAATGATGTAAAAATTTTTTCAATATATTATATATTTCGGGCTATCAACCCATCTTGAGGAAGTAAAAAAAATAACTAATTTAACTTATTGAATGCTAGGTTATATACGAGCCCCATCTCATCTCAATTGGCCCACCAATATTTTTTCTATGAAATATATTAATGTGCCGATGGTGATAGATTCAAATTCACAATAAATCATTAGTTGGTGTCATCTATTAAATTTATATAGATTAGGAAGAGTGTGGGGGAGATGACAGAGCCTTACCAGCATTTGTGGAGAACGATTCCGATGATATTCCATCCACTACAACTTTTATACTTCGGTTTGTCAGAAAGCTTTCTTTCCATTTGCGAAGTGTTGGTGTGAATCCAAAGGCTGGCAGTTTGGCAAGAAGGTTTTTGTGCCAAACTTGGTCAAAAGCTTTGGAGATATCAAGGGCTACAGCGAGGGTTTCTTTTCCGGCCTCTAAAGTATTGTTCCAGGTGTGGGTGACATAGGTTAAGATGTCGCCTGTGGAACGATTTTGTCTGAATCCATATTGCCTATCGTGAATTAAGTTATTCTTCTTTTGAAGACTTCTACAGAATAAATTCTCATTATTTTAATTTTATTTCAAATAATTTATTTATTAGTAGACAGAATAAATGCAAAATTATAATCTTTGTCTGTCTCTCTCAATTTTAGTAAAGATTAAACTGAAAAAAGGAGGGGACCCTCCATCTATCAGTTGGAGATCTGGTCGATATTGTTTTGAACAAATCCAGATTTATACTCCAAGTGAACATCGAATCGGCAACAAATCTTTTGACTTCGAGGTAACGTTAAAATTATTATCAAGATTCGTCTGCTAAGCGTATTATCGAGTATAATATAGGTATAAAGTATCCTACATTCTACTAGAATGTCTTAATTATTCAAGTGAAGACCCTTTTATTTAATTGAAAAGTTTTTGTTTTGCCGAGAGTAGCAGAGTTGTTGATTCACAAAGAGAAACAAAGAGGTTGTCCTCTGTTTGATGCAAATAAACATACAACAAAACATACAAAAATTAAAACAAAAAATGAAAAAATTAGGGTTCAAAACAGAGTATTCAAAACTCCACTTACTCTAGGAAAAGATTTAGGTTCAAATAAAAAAGACAAATTACCAAATATAGAAAAAGAAGGGGTTTATAGTTCGAAATGCAAAGATTGCGAAGCAATCTATGTAGGGAAGACCGAGAGAAAACTGAAAATTCGATTAAATGAACACAAGAGATTTTAAAAATAAAAAGTGCGAAAATTCTTTTTGCAGAACATTTAAATTCAAACAATCACTCCTTCCCAGAAGGTATTAGATTAATAAAAGGAGAAAAGAACCCAAAATTAATTAGCGCAATCGAATCTTTAGAAATTTTGAAATCATTCAATAGAAATTCAAAACTCTGTTTGAACAATCAAATAGAGTTATCCAATAGTAATCTGCTTAAGATGTTTGCTAACAAAAGATAAAAGAAAAAAGAAAAACCCTTCTTTTGTCAGCCTTTCTAAGGAGAAAGAAGAAAGGGAAACATATTGTTATATTTGAATGTGAACCCGAATAGAATGTCTTTATTAGTTCCTAGCCGACCACCAGTGACGATGGAACACCAAGTTTTCAATATCCATATGATATTGACTCCATGAAAAACATTTATAATTGAAGAAAGACAGATGATGAAGACCAAGTCTTCGAAACTATAGTCTCAAACAAATAAATAATATATATACAGATATATCATCTCGATATATATATATGTGTGTATGTTTATTTGCATCAAGCAGAGGACAACCTCTTTGTTTCTCTTTGTGACCCTTTTATTTATTAAGTATCTAAATACCTCTATAGAAAATCCATCCATTTATCACTCGTTTATTGATTCGTCACGATTTCTCTGGAGTTACTTGGTCTAGGAACTTGAAATTTGGCATGCTGTTTACCTTTTCGATTTTGAAAGTCTTCTAGAAAGTATTTTTTTTTTTAAGGTAAAATGAGAAAAATTAACTGGTGTGTTCACCAGACAACTTTCACATTTTAATTTATTTGAAATCATCGCGACACTACTAATTTACACCCCCTTCCTTTATTTCGTTTTTTTTTTTATTTTCTCAAAAACGGCTGTAAGGATTTTTTTAAAGTGTATTTATCAAGTGTTATGAGTTAATAGTTGTCTCAAATTTTTAATCCGACTGAATTAAAGAAAGGGGTTGTAAAATAGGAGCTCTGCAACACTCCTACTTTACACTCCTTTCCTTTAATTCAATCGGATTAAAAATTTGAGGAATCTATTAACTCATAACACTTGATAAATACACAAACTTTTAAAAAAATCGTTAGAGCCATTTTTGAGAAAATAAAAATAAGCTGACGAATTCTGATGTGGCCATCTACTTGACTTTACCATACAACCTGGGCCCTAAAATTATTTATAATCATTTAGGGGGGTTAGTTTTTGCATTTTTATACTTATGGGGTCCCACTGATTAAGTATACGAAATTTGGTTGAATTTGTTCAAATGGCCTAGATTTTTAATTTTTAACCCCCCCTCCCCTCCCTTAATTTTGGCTCGATATGAACCAAAATCTAATCAGCTCTTAATCTCAATGGACCAAAACTACGTGTGAAATTTGGTTTCGATATTCAAACTGGTTTTTGAGCTAGCCCGTCCACAAAAATTTGGTAACGCACAGACTAACAGACAGACAACCAGACAATTTGACAAAACAATTATTATCTCTAAAAATATAATTTTTTCGATGTTCACTTATTATGACTTTTTTGTAGACAGAAATGCCATGATTTCGCTCAATTTTTTTTAATCAAAATAGTTTCAGCCGTTTTTGAGATATTTCGAGAAAAAAGAAGGAAAATAAAAACACTTTTTTCATGCACGATTACAATACTTGACACACCACTGTATGGTAAAGTAAAAACGAAAAATGTTTCATGTAAATGTCCACTTTGGGTTTTCCGATTTCAACCAAAAGCTTGCTTTACACCTTCTAGCCTATTTAGAGCTTAAGTTTCGAATTTCGTAGCTCTGAGATATATGGTTACGAAACACAAGGGGGGGGGGGGTACATACGTACGCACTGACCAATGGATTTTTTGCCCTTTTTGCCCCCTGGGGACCACAATATCCGCATTTATATCCCAAATCCGGTTCGCAACTATTAAGGGCATCGATTCCTTCCACCTAGAAGTTACAAAATGAAATAAACTTTTTTCATCTCTGGGATACAAGCTCTGAAAGAGTCAGGACCCAGACAGGGGGGCATCGCAATACTTCCACACAAGGGTGGATCCAGGGGGGGGGGCGGAGGGGGCGACCTCCCGCCCCCCAATACAGACCCGTGCCTGGCGGGAGTGCAACAGTCGCACGCAGAGGCCAAAAAACGGCGGCCAAATCGACAGGGAATTTATAGCAATTTTTTATTTTTATTTTTTTATTTTAATGAACTTAAAATATGAGATATGAAATTTGTAAAAAATTAAAAAAATTGAATGTAATGGAAGGCAGCCCAGAGGTAGTGAGGAAAGAAAATATTAACACATATCAAATAAGGTGTAATTTATTGAATCCTTCCTCCTTTCCTTTCAAACCGACGTTTCGGAGGATTTTTCCTCCTTCTCAGGGTTTCAAAGGGTCAATGAATGATCATTGACCCTTTGAAACCCTGAAGAAGGAGGGAAAAATCCTCCGAAACGTCGGTTTGAAAGGAAAGGAGGAAGGATTCCAATAAATTACACCTTATTTGATATGTGTTAATTTTTTCTTTCCTCACTACCTCTGGGCTGCCTTCCATTACATTCAATTAAAGTTTCTACCAGTCCGTCTCTCTCCAGAGAAAATTTCGTTGCAAATTTTTTTTTAAAATTGAAAATAAAGTTCTACATGTGTGTGTGTGTGTGTAGGGGGGGGGGGGGCGATCGCGACACACTTTCGAGATAAAAAGTAGATCTTATATACATTAGGCACCTTATATACATTCTCTCCCCCCCCCCCCCCATAAAAAATTCCTGGATCCGCCCTTGCTTCCACATTATATTCTATGAATATAAATGTGAAATTAATAATTCTATATAATTACAATTTCAATTTATGATATCACAAATTCTCCGGAACTACTGAGTATAGAAACATGACATTTAATATTGAGGTTACTTTTAAGATCTACATAAATAGTTACTAAGAACCGTTTTTATAATATTAAGTTTTTGAAGGGATTAAACAAGTGAAAAACACTAATATCACGTTTTCATCTGAAGCTAGGTAGAAAATAATACAAAATATTCAAAATCTCTTCTGCTTGTAGGTGATTATTGTTTACTACCGTTGTGATCATAATATGACTTTGAAACAAGCCCTAAAAAGAAAAGAAGGGTTCTTTATCGTATCGCAATTATTTGATGTTGTGGTAAGTTGATATAATGGCCAAGGCCCAACCTTGATCTCACTCTTTAGGCACAAAATCATGAATTCATTAATGAGCATTTTATTTTACTACAACGTGACATGACATATTCATTGAATTTACATTTTAAACTATCCAAGCACTTGTTTGAAAACGACTTCACAAATAGAGATCGAAACGTCGCACCATCAACCAACAAACACTACGTCACACAAGTGTCTTTGAATTATTATATATAAAAGTAATTTCTTTTTCATAGGATTGTGCCGAAGGGGATATGGATGGTCCCTTTGAATTTTTGGAAGACGGAAAAAATTTTAAACTGAGTTCATTAAATTTGCCTTTAAAAGATTTTTATTTTTATCTCGGATCATTACCAAGACAACCACCTTACATGGAAAATGTTAAATGGTTTATTAATGCCATTTCTAAAACCATCACTTTAAAAGACGTAAATGGAATATTATTTAAAAAAAAAAATCAATAAATTTAAAGTGTTTTTATTTATTTATTTATTTATCTATTTTATTTTCCAGAGCAAAGATTTCGAAAAAATTCGTGAAAAATTACTGGATTGCAATACATACACAGGTCCACACACTCGAGAAATCCAACCATTAAATGGTCGAAAAATTATTAGATATATTGTAAGAAAGAATAATTAGTTACATAAAATTACACAAAAACAGCTGTAGTAAATAAAATAAACTGCAACGGATCGTTTGCAATTGTTTAAAAATTATTATTGTTTGTTTTTTTAATAGTGCGCACAACTTTGTCTTAAAATGTCTGACATCGAGTCTACACTCCATGTCCATATTTACATTAATGTCTTTTTATTATTTTAATCACTTTTTGATTTTTAATTGTGGCAACAAATACACTTGTTGAATTTTTGTTTTTGTATTTCCGTATTGTAGTTTGTTAAATAAACACGTCTGATTAACAAACACGGATCTATTTCTTTTTACATGCTTTAAATTAGCTTCACCTGTATGTATATATGTATGTATGTATGTATCTATCAATGTGACTTTTATTCTTTTTAAATTCCGCAAGCATATAAAAATAATTGTTTATCTACTCAATTTAAATGAAAGTACCTGGAGCCACCGAGCGATGCACGGTAGCCAAATTAAAAATAAATACAAATACATATAGTAAACGCCTCCTCGACCCCCCCTCCCCCAAAACCACGCACTTCGCCCCCATCCCCACCCCACCCCAGCCCCACCACGCACCCAGTTTTTGCATTTCTAGCTTTCTAGTGGTCCACAGATTATGTGTATATAGCTATATAAATAAATTCCGTATAATTATTTTATTTAATTAAATAACAATTTATCAAGTTTTTTAATAAATTAAAAAAAAAAATTTATTGAAGCAATTTTTTACATGAAATAATGTATACATTGTATTGTATTTGAGGCTTCGATTTCGGAGATTACTTTCCCACAATCGACTGTACTTGATCTTCAAGCTTGCGATAATATTTTTAGTCCGTGTTTTTTAATAAGAGGAATTTTAATCAATTATATTGGCAAATTCTAATATATAACAATATTCGTTATAACCTATTAGTGGGTTTTAAAATTAAAAAACCAATTATTAAATAAAAGATAATTGAAAAAAATGTAAAAAAACTTTTTTATTGAGATTTTCATCTATCAATAATTACTTTAATTAAGAAAAAGGTCAATCAAGATGAATTTTGATGAGGTCGAGACCTAACCAGATCGCTTTCTCATCCTCAAAACTTGTTAATAGTGTTTGTTTAATCGAAATTGTTAGAGCCGTTTTCAAAATAGAAAAAAGATACAAATATATAAATATATCTATATATTAAAAATTGCAAATAAAACAACTTTATTCGAATGCTAAAACAATATTAGTTTTTTATTAAATTAAAACATATTTACAATAATATTTACATATAATCTTAATTTGAGTTAGCTTACCTAAAACAATATTAGTTTAGAATAATTAGTTATTTTATTCGTAGATTTCAATAGCAACAGGTTTTTAAATATCTGGGTTATCTTTTATTTATAAATTTAATACATGATGAAATGCCTTAAGAGTTTAAATATTAACTAATTATTATTGTTTTAGGGAAATCAAGTTTGTAACTTTAAGAAACCAAATTAATAGCTGGTTAAATTTAAAAGGTGGGAATTGTAAATTTATATATATGTGTCTCAGGATCTCAGGGGTAATTCTTGTCCTGTTTTTGGTTGAATGAAATAATTACAAAATGGATCTTTATAGTAAATAAAAATTGAAATCTCCATTAATTTGTCATTTTCAAAAATTTATTTATTTTTTAATATAAAGAATGTAATTGGAATTTAGAATGTATATTTTTTTTCAAATATCAGTTAAAAAGAGCGCGAAATCAGCAACGACATCTGTGGCCAAATAGAAAGTGAATATCACGCATGCGCAATCTATATAAGGAGCTCTAGACTAGAAATTTAAACTATTCTCAGTATACGTATACTACTAGTCACTAGTCAGTTATTGTGCATCAGTAGAGATAAAATTTAACATTTATTTTATTTTTACACGCTTTCGAGAAAATTTGTCCTTCTGCAAACAACGTTTGGATCTTTTTTATTCAGCTATAATTTCAAGTAAGTACCTACGCAAGATATTTATTATTTTATTATTCACCATTGTAAATTCTAACATCTCCAAGGGTGGGTTAAAAATTAATAAAACCATTTGTAATAAATAATTTACCATTTCATTATTATTTACAATTTATTTATTTATTATTTGTATTAAAATCAAAAAATTGATAGAAAAAGGTGTATGTGCATGATATAATTTAAAAGAATACCGTTTTATAAAATAATCTTAAAACGTTTATTAAAAATCCAAACATTTCGGGACAAATTCTCCCTTCATCAATGGAAATTTTGATAAATATTTGTTTTTAAAAAAAATAATAATAAATCAACTATTAGTAAGTATAGTTAGGATTTTTAATAAACGTTTTCGAAATTGTTTTAGAAAAAATCTGTATTTTTTATTACTACATGAAATAATAAATAAATTTTTTCTACAAAATAATTTAAATATTAAACAGAAACAATGAAAAATCACATTTTTTGTTTTGGGATATACATATTAAAAAATAAAAATTTTAACTGATTATTTATAAAGTAATTTTTTCATTGCATAAATGCACAAATAAATATATGTTATGCACATATACTATATGCTATAATATATTACTATTATTTCATACAAATAGTATATATTACATATGGGAAATTAACGACTTTTATGCCAGGCCTCTAAAAATAAGAAGCCCTTGACACACATGTAATTTTTTAGGTTATTTTTTTTAAATGATAATTAATTCAGAAAATTTTAGCAACTAGATAAAAATATACGTTAAAAAATCTCTTAAATTTATTTATAACTACTATAAATAAAATCATTACGTTATTTCAAGCATATATATTATTATAATTATATTGAATAATATTTCTACTAAAATCTTAGAAATTGTCCGAAAAAGATTGATTGAATTCTTTCTCTTTTAAAATACATCTTGGTTAATCTGAACCTGAGCTGATTTTTTGAAAAAACTACCAACTATTTTCAAAAAAAAAAGATGCTCAAAACTTTAATTATAAATCTAGAATTCTGTCTAATAAAATTAAAAATAAATCATTATTATTTCGGAAAATATAATACCTAGGTTTTATGAAACCAATAAGACAATATAGTCAGCATACGGCGCGGATTATGACATTATGCCCCCGGGGCTAACTTTTAAAAACCGCCATTCTTGACAAAGATAAAATCGTTTTTTCTAAAATAATAGTTATTTATTTATTTTGTGAGAATTATGTTTTGAACAGGACAAAAAGCGGACTGCTCCAAAACTTTGCAATATTCCTGCAACATTGACAATGTTGCTGCAAGGTTCAGAGGCGGACATAGGAATATTGCTGCAACATTGCAGCAAGTTTTAATAATGCAATGTAATATTGCTGCAACATTCATTTCTGTCTGGGTAGTCAACCAAACGACACACATTCAAGTAAATGGTTAATGAAATTGATTTTAAAAATATTCTGGAACAATAATTAATTGATCTTATTTAATTATTTGTTTATTTCGATACATAAAAAACATTTATTTATTTTTCAGTTTTTAGTTTTATAGAATAATTTCCAATTGTACCAACTTAATAAATTAATATTAATATTTTTTCTTTTTCTTTTTTAGATTATATTTTACCACGATGTCTCTCTGCACAATTCCAAGTCTAGACATTCTTGAGGAGAGAATTTTCATTCATTTGGACATTCGGGATGTTTTGAATTTAATAGACACAAATAGACACTTGGCAGATGTTGGCAGAAATTATTTAAAAACATTAAAAAAATTGATTTTTCCGAAAGAAACCGAGAGGCAATTTCTGAGAGACAGTTGAACATTTTATATGAAAATTGTAAAAACATTGTTGAATTAAACTTCGAATGTTGTTTTTGGTTGACTGGGCCTAAATTTATGCCATTGGTTGAGAATAATACGGATCATTTAGAAAAAATTAATATGATGTTTTGTTTCCAACTGTATTCTGAAGATATATATACTCTCTTAAGAAAATGCAAGAGTTTAAAAGATAATACATTCTATCAATTCAAGGCATTAAGGCTTAGAAGAAATGTTAGGCCGATTTACAGAATTGTTTATTAAAAATTTCAAGGATTAATAAGGCAAGAAAATGAATTAAAATAAAAAAATCATCAATTTGAAATTTATAATGGACGGAATACAGGGACAAATTCTGATGCTTATTTAATACTGATAAATCAGGATGCTTATGATCAATCAACTATCTATAGATCAACTCAATTCCATCCAGGTCTCTGACCTTCTTGAAATTCGCATAAATTTAGCATAAAAAATTAAAATCAGTTACCCTACCTACATAACAAAAAAGTGGAAGCTAAAATTTATTAAATTCATACTAAAGTTAAGCTAATGTTTAAGCGATTATTTTTTTTATATTGGTATAAATATTTTATTTTTGGAAATTCTTATTTGAACAATTTTGAAAATTAAATCCTCTTTTATGTTTATTTTGTATTTTTTATCTTTGTCAACTATTCATGTATTTTTACAATTTTATGCCTATTAATTAATTTTGTATGTGTCTATTTTAATTTTTTACTATAATTTTCCATTAAATATTTATATATATGTATATATATATATATATAAGTATTATTATTGTATTTAAGTACCAAAATATAATAAAACATTTTGTTTAATAAAAAAAAACTACTCTGTTTTATTTCATATAAGTATATCCTATTATTCAATAAACAGTATTATCGGTTATTATTTCAATAATTATTTTCGTGGATAAAGTGTTCCCAATGGTAATTTCCCCGGCACCAATCTTTAGCGCCCCCCCCCCCCCGGCTCTAACTAATTATATCTAACCAAAATCAAAAGTGAAAAAAACAAGAAATTTGGGAAAATCAGTACCTTTTTTGTTTTTTTTTTATATGTTTGGTGCACCACTCTTTAACTCGGTAAATGGTTTAAAAAGTAACGCATTTTGTTTATTTTAATGCACACCGTGTCTTCCCACACAACGTTAAAATAATTGTAATTTTACTATAATAGTCAAGGCAAATTACGATTTTTACAGGAAATAATTCCCGGTAACGATTTTATTGCTGGAATACATTTATTGGTATTCCAAAATTACCACTCTAAGTTTTCCTCCAAATCTGTTTTGTGGAAATTTTTCTACGCACCTCAAAATGAAAAAATTTAGGAATATTTTCAGTTTTTCTTGAATAACTCTAAAACAGTTTATCAAATCAAAAAGATGTCTATTAGATAAATTCAAGCTCTTTAAATTTCTCGTTAAATGGTATCAATTTCATTTATTCAAGTTAAATAGAACCAGTAATAGTGCATGTCTAAAATAAGCTGCTCGGGATCACTTTTGAATATCCCTAAAATTCGCACTATTTTCGATTTTTGCCCATTTTGATCATGAAGGAGCACATTTTCGACAAAGACGACTCTATATATTTTTAAACTAGATTAAATTTGCTACAAATCAAACAGTTTCATCCTAATTGGATAATGGTAACCCGTGCCCCAATGAGGTTGATGTTTGCAGTTTATTGCGAAAAAAAAAATCTCAGTTTTTCCTTCATCAAATGAAAACCACTGATTTTAGAAACTTGATTCCTATCTCATTGTCTAGGAAATTTTGTTTGCTTGGACCACTTTTTTGTAAAAAATTCTTAGATTTATAGATATCCAGCATTTTCCATTACGCTTTTGAGGATTCGGATCATATTCTGTCCGGAAAATGTAGGATATCTATAAATCTAAGAATTTTATCAAAAATTAGTTCAAGTAAACGTTTAGGTCAATAAAACTTCCTAGATAATGAAATAGGAATCAAGCTTGAGTTGTTTACCATATAAAAATTTTAAGAAAAAATAAAAACCGACTTCAAAAATTAAGTCCAACAAATATAAAAATACACTAAAAGGTATAAAATAATTATTATCTTATTTAGTTACAACTAAACGACGAAATATTAACACGAAATTACTTTTTAAAGTCGGTGCCAAACAAACTATACCTATAAGCGAGCATACCCGACAAACGTACTAAGTAAGATCCGTCGAGTGCGATTCATAAAAGGTATATGTTTGGCACCAACTTCAAAAAGTAATTTCGTGTTAATATTTCGTCGTTTAGTTGTAACTAAATAAGATAATAATTATTTTATACCTTTAGTGTATTTTTATATTTGTTGCACTTAATTTTTTGAAGTCGGTTTTTATTTTTTCTTAAAAATATTTATTTTTCTCTTTTTAGTGATGTTATTAATAGTGATTATATCATCAGAACTTGACCAAATTAATATGACACCATCCCTAAGACACCCCCTTTCGGATAAAAAAAGAACCATCGAAATCGGTTCATAAACAAAGAGGTTAGGTCTAAACAAACCTAAACAAACCTAATAAAAAAGGTCTAATACCTATGAAAAAAAATCGAAAAAATGGGACCAATCGGAAGCTAGACTGGACCCAATGCAAAAAAAATTTTCAAAATCGGTTGACAATTGGCGGAGATATGGGGGTAACATAGGCACAAAAAAAAAAAAAAAAAAAAAAAAAAAAAAATAATAATAATTCAGCCGAATAGAGAACCTCCTCCTTTTTTGAAGTCGGTTAAAAAGAATTTAGTCTTTTTGATTTTAAGTCGATTCTTCCACGTTTTCAGCAATGGTTACCAATAATAATCAAAACATTAAAAATGGAATGGAATAAGGTTATTCCTCTAGTATTAGATAAGAATCGATCGTTATTTTTAAGTAATGGTTACCAATAATAATCAAAGCGTCAACAATCTAATGTAGAATTGTTATTCCTCAAGTAATAGATGAGAATCAATCGATATTTTTGAAATAAAGTCAACATGGACTGCAAATAGCAAGTGATATCTGATTAATAATAAAGGAATAAACATATTAATATTTCAAATGAATTTGTATAAAGTTTAGCAACGATCCGTTGCAGTTTATTTAATATACAAAAGTTCAAGTTGTCGATAGAAATAGTGTCTCGATTATTTTACTATTTTATCAACGATTAATGTTTTTAACCGACTTCAAAAAAGGAGGAGGTTCTCTATTCGATTGAATTTTTTGTTTTTTTTTTTTTTTTATATAATAATTTGGTCAAGTTCTGATGATATAATCACTATTAATAACATCACTAAAAAAGAGAAAAATAAAAATTTTTAACAAAAAAATAAAAACCGACTTCAAAAATTAAGTCCAACAAATATAAAAATACACTAAAAGGTATAAAATAATTATTATCTTATTTAGTTACAACTAAACGACGAAATATTAACACGAAATTACTTTTTGAAGTTGGTGCCAAACATATACCTTTTATGAATCGCACTCGACGGATCTTACTTAGTACGTTTGGCGGGTACGCTCGCTTATAGGTATAGTTTGTTTGGCACCGACTTTAAAAAAGTAATTTCGTGTTAATATTTCGTCGTTTAGTTGTAACTAAATAAGATAATAATTATTTTATACCTTTTAGTGTATTTTATATTTGTTGGACTTAATTTTTTGAAGTCGGTTTTTATTTTTTTCTTAAAAATTTTTATGAGTAATTGAGGTGGGTGACATATATAGCTAATATTATGTATAAATTATTGTATTAAAAAATACATTTCTTTAAAAAACAATCAAAAAACACGTTTATTCGAAACCAAACGTTTCGGGAGAAATTCTCCCTTTTTAACCGATAATTCCAAAATTGTGAATAATCAAAAGTTGAAAGTATCATGATTATTTGAAGAAAATTTTATCTTTCAATTAATATAGTCACGAGATCTATAAATTGTGAGGAAGCTTAGTTATAGCCAAAAAATATGGAGTACTATCCTTGGGAAAACAAAAGAAGCTGGCCCAGTTACCCCACCTGATCTTATAGTCTGTATCAGTAGGGGGGGGGGTGACTTTTCAACCAAGGGATGTTGTCTAAAAAAGAACTCTTCATTTTTTTTAAATTTATTATATACTTAGTCCTTTTTAACCGACTTCAAAAAAGGAGGAGGTTCTCTATTCGACTGAATTTTTTTTTTGTGCCTATGTTACCTCATATCTCCGCTAATTGTCAAGCGATTTTGAAAATTTTTTTTGCATTGGGTCCAGTCCAGCTTCCGATTGGTCCCATTTTTTTTTCGTTTTTTTTTTCATAGGTATTAGACCTTTTTTATTAGGTTTGTTTAGACCTAACCTCTTTGTTTATGAACTGATTTCGATGGTTCTTTTTTTATCCGAAAGGGGGTGTCTTAGGGATGGTGTCATATTAATTTGGTCAAGTTCTGATGATATGATATGATCACTATTAATAACATCACTAAAAAGGGAAAATAAAAATAATTTTTAAGAAAAAAATAAAAACCGACTTCAAAAAATTAAATGCAACAAATAAAATACACTAAAAGGTATAAAATAATTATTATCTTATTTAGTTACAACTAAACGACGAAATATTAGCATGAAATTATTTTTTGAAGTCGGTGCCAAACATACCTTTTATGAATCGCACTCGACGGATCTTACTTAGTACGTTTGGAGGGTATACTCGCTTATAGGTATAGTTTGTTTGGTACCGACTTAAAAAATTATACCATATTTAATTCGCAGCAGTGGGATAACCATCCCGGGTCGCGACACTTGTAATTAATTTTATATGTGTCTATTTTACTTTTTTACTATATTTTATATTAAATATTTATGTATATATATAAGTATTATTATTGTATTTAAGTACCAAAATATAATAAAACACTTTACTTAATAAAAAAAATCTACTCTGTTTTATTTCATGTATAAGTATATCCTATTATTCAATAAATAGTATTATCGGTTTTTATTTCAATAATTATTTTCGTGGATAAATTGTTCACAATGGTGATTTCCCCCGCACCAATCTTTAGCGCCCCCCTTATTATATCTAATCCCCGAATTATATCTAACCAAATTCAAAAGTGAAAAAACAAGAAATTTGGAAAAATTAGTACCTTTTTAGTTTTTTTTTCTTCTTTGGTGGACCGGTCTTTAACTCAGTAAATGGTTTAATCGAAGAAAACGTAACGCATGTTGTTTATTTTAATGCACACCGTGTCTACCCACAATGTTAAAAAAATTGTAATTTTACTTTAATAGTCCAGGCAAATTACGATTTGAACAGAAAATAATTCCCGGTAAACATTTTATTGCTGGATTACGTTTATTGGTACTCCAATATTACTACCCTAAGTTTTCACCCAAATCTGTCTTGTACGCGCCTCAAAAAAAGAAAATTTTGGAATTTTTTAAGTTTTTCTTGAATAACTCTAAAACAGCTTATCAAATCAAAAAGATATCCATTAGATAGATTAAAGCTCTTTGAATTACGCGTAAAATGATAGCAATTTCATATATTTACATTAAATAGAACCGGTACTAGCGATTGTCAAAAAAAGCTCCCGGGATCACTTTTGAATATCCCTAAAAAACGTACTTTTTTCGATTTTTCCTCGTTTTGACCATGAAGGGGCAGGTTTTCGACAAAGACCACTTTATACATTTTTAAACTAGATTAAATTTGATACAATTATAAACAAAATTTCATCTTAATTGAATAATGGTAATCCGTGCCGCAATGAGGCTGAAATTTTGAAAAACTGCAATTTACCATCGGTTAAACAGGCAAGCCTATCAACGTCCTCATTTCCCGTAATTCAATTCCACTGTGACTAGGGAATAAATAGTTAGAATATAAGGAAATTTTGTATTTCTTTTTCCTAACGTTTCCAAGGTTTTCAAGAGCCTCATAAAATACCAAATTTCTAATTTAAAACATTAATGGCAAAACAATGCATTACTTTAATTGAAACCCTTTAAAATTAAATTTATTTAAACTAGCATAAATTTTCAGATTTGAAATCTTGATTCTTTTATTGAATTGTATTAAATGATTATCGTCTAATATCGAATTAAATTATCGAATAAAGTTTTTTTTTTAAATATAATTTATTTTTTGAATAACCTTGCTATAAATATTTTCAAAATTTTCTATTTGAATTTAAGAAGAATTTTTCCAACAAAGAATGAAAAATTCAAATTTTGCGCCGCCATCTTAGTTTATCGACACGAGCTCTCTCTCTCGGACGTTTTTATGAAACTCAAATGACATTTAACATTATTAAAGTGATTTTTTGATTTCATTTATTAATATTATATTCTTTAAAATTATATTTTTAATTAGTTTGATATCAAAATTAATGTATATAATATATTAGACGACCATCAAGCATCAAACTCGCCATGATTCAAGTTGTCAACAATATTGAGGAATATTTATTTATTCTTATTATTAAAACAAAACATCCCTTTTTAGTTGATAACCTATTTTATTTCTAATTATCTTATTTGGTAAGTTGTTTAACATTTAATTAATGGGAAACAGGACACTTGAATAAAACATTTAATTATTATTTAACCTTAATTTCACTTCATTTGACAAATTGGGCTAAAACTAAGGCCAAATGCCCTCTGTCAAAAAACAACTTGAACATGTTCGGTTTGATTAGATAAAAAAATGTGTTCCCAAACAAACCTTGTAAGGTTCGGTTAAAATATATTCAGTTTGGCTCGGTTTTTCGGTTCGTATACCTTCTAACGGCAACCTAACCGCCTAAAACCCAGCCCGAATTGAATATTTCTTAAGACCCAACCGGCAAGGACTTTTCTATATTCGAATTTTCCCTTCTATAGATTAAAGATGTTGTTTTTTTCAGAGGGCGTCTGATCTTCGCTTTTACCTGCAAATTATAAACCATTTTTTCATTAAAGAAAAATACATATTATTGGAAAGATACACCTCTGGACCAGGGCCGCATTAAGCCATGTAGAGGCCCCTAGGCCAGGGGTCGGCAACCCGTGGCTCGCGAGCCATATGTATCTAATCCTAATCAAATACCATAATATTGAATTAAATATGTTAATGGCTCTTTAAAAACTGGGAAATTTAATAATTGTAACTTTTGACTTTTCCGTCTCAAAAGGTTGCCGACCCCTGCCCTAGGCAATGCATGGGTCCCTCTCCTCTTATGTAGGAAGGTCTCTAAACTAGCATTTAAACCATATAACCAGACCAAATTTGAACATCTCGGTACTAATTAAAGTGACCAATCGTCCTTCTTTAGGGAGGACAGTCCTTCTTTTCTAAGCTCTGTCCTCCCCCGAAAAGTGTCCTCTTTTTCGATATTTGAAGACTAATCTGTAAATCTCCGTATTCGATCGAGATTATACAGATATTATAGATAAATTCAATATGAAGATATTCCTTGTTCAGATATTTCTAATATATTGTTTTAATAGATGATACATTGACAATTCATTCATTCATTCAATGGAAAAGTATTCATAAAGGTAAAAGTAAATAAATATTAAATGAAATATTCATTTACTTTGAGTTAAGATTTCTAGGTCACTTGTTTCACATTAAAAATTAAAAAAATAAAACAGGTAAATTTTTTCAATATATATATTTCAGGCTCTAAACCTATCTTCAGGAAAGTACACAAGTTTAACTGTTAAACATAATTACAATAAACTGAAGGTTTTCTACATTTGATTCAATCGCGAATCTAATGTAGGGAATTTTTGTCAAATATTATTTATTTTATTTATTTTGTCAAATAAATAATATTTGACAAAAATTCCTACATTAGATTCGCGATTGAATCAAATGTAGAAAACCTTCAGTTAATTAATGGCAGGCATCTAACATACATGCTAATAGATCTAGCGCTCTGGACTGGGAGATCGAATATATAACATCTGAGATTTCAAATTCACTTGGTGATCCAAAAGCCGAATGTCTAGCGGGCTATACGCGTAATAACGTTGGATTGTTGCTAAGTGGATCACATCTTTTTCTCTCTTGAAATTAGACAATAACTCCGCAGACTCCAATAGCGTAATCCGCAGTAGTCTCGCGAGATAAATATATTTTTCAAATCCAAAGCGCAGTCAAAATAATTCTCGTTGACGTTGATATATTAATGAGAAAATTAAAATTTATATAATTACAATATAAAATGCTACAATTGTTTTTACTATGCATTTATTTATCATATTATAGTGTAGGTATTATATTCATGGGCGGACAGTGAATTTATGTGCAGCCCTTAGCTAACACTACTAGTTGGGGGCCTACAATAAATCAACTAATTATGATTTATAAAAAAACAGTTTTCTAAAATGATGTAGGTATGCGGTATAGGAAAATATTTGAACAATAAAATATTTTCTTTAATTTAATAGTATGACTTAGATACCTACACAAAATGGATGATTGGAATTTTAAAATTTTATATTTTTTTTTTTAATTCGCAATATTGTCCATTGTCTTCAATGGGGGCAGGGGAGCCCTTTATATCCCACAGGCCATTGGGCTGCAGCCCAGCGCATATATATATATATATATACAGAGTTACTTCAAAAAAATGTATACACACTTTGAACTTCCATAGAAAATTTATTTACCGTTCTACAAAGTTAAATTTCAGGAAAATAGAAAGCTGAAAGTCCAATGTAAAAAATGAAACATAAATAACAAATGTTAATACTGTTCAAATTGGTGACCTGCAGCGTAAATACAATTCTGAAATTACAGTCACCACTGATTCTGGCCATCGTATCAAAACGTCCAATGAGATTTCTCTACACACTGCTTGAATCTCATTCCAAAGAATGTCTAGGTCCCGTGGTTTTACGTTTGTACACCTCATCTTTTACTGTGCCCCACAAGAAGAAATCCAGTGGTGTAAGGTCTGGAGAGCGTGCTGGAAACTCGATTGGCCCCCTGCGTCCTATCCACTGGCCCGACAAATTTTGATCCAGGTAAGCTACATTTTTTGAAGCACTTTGTTCAAAATTGATTTGACGAGTTGACTGATTCCCGTATATACAAGTGCTTCAAAAAAATGCGCCCAGCTTTACCTGGATCAAAATTTGTCGGGCCAGTGGGAGCTGGGACGCGGGGGGTCCCGGTGCAGGTGCCCGCACCGCCCTTGTGGTGCGTAAGCTTCCCGCAGCTAGACATTCTTTGGAGCAATTCAAGCGGAGTATTATGCTCGTGGACGTTTTATTTTGATATTCTGCAGAAATCGGTGGTGACGTACTCTTGTTGAACGTATTAGCGTTTGTTATTTATGTTTCTGAACTTCCTTTTTCTATTTTCTGAAGTTTTTATAAGTGACAAATAAATTTTCTATGGAAAGTTAAGTGTTATATATTTTTTTGAAACATATATTATATCCGCCCCTGGTATTATTGTTGGAATGGGCAAAATACTTCATTTTACAACATGATATTTTGTTCAATTAATTTGTGTCCTCCTTTTCATTGTAAGTTGCTCGCCGCTACTAATGAATGTACCTATGTCATTTATTAAATGGGCCATAGGCAGTTGCCTATATGCCTATTGAGATGAAATCCGGCCCTGCTCTGGACATTTAGCTTATTATATATTACTATATATGCGCAAAGATATGCTGCCCCCACGGGCAGATCTAGGTTTTCGGGGCTTGAATTCGAAAGGGAACCGATTTTTTGTTAGATTAAAAATCTGTAAATTATACAATTTATTTTAATAACACATAAAATCAGGTTTAAATATATTTATTTATTTATGAAATGGCGTTGAATGACAAACATTACCTATTTAGGAAGATAAATTGAAAAATAGATACTAGCTAAGCATTTATTCTCTCTTGTTTTTAATTTGTCTAGTCATGAATTCATTGATCTTCGAAATTCTGATCAAGAAAAAGAAGCATCTCTTCAAGTTTAAATAAAGCTCCTTCCTGAAAGAGAATCCATCGCATATTCACTCGGGATCATCATTTATATGTATAATAAAAGGTTAGCAAATCCTTGAGACTAATGTTTTCTTACTTTTTATAAATGCGCATTTTAAAATAATAAGTAAAATCAATGAGACTGTCCCCTCTATCTGCTTAATGCAAATAAATATATAGGTATATAATTTATTTGTTAGTTTTCTAAGTTTTCATCATCAGTCTTTTTATTTAGAACATATTATTTTATATTCATATATAAAAAAAACATAAGAAATATAAGAATATTTTGTGGTAAAAATTTGGAGGTTTTTGTATGAAACAAGTCTAAGTAAAAATCACACAATAGAAAACTAATGTAATGTTTGTATTTTATAGTATTCTATATATATATATGTAATATGCAGTTTTAGTTTTCACAAGTTCTTATGCTATAATTAGCTGCTGATGATCCCGTCTTAGTCGAAACAACATGTACATTAATTGAAAAGTTTTTGTTTTGCACAGATGGCAGAATTTGATTCTAAAGAGAAACAAAGAGGTTGTCCTCTGCTTGATACAATTCAACATACTCATATATATCGAAATTATATATCTGTATATATATATATGTATATTTATTTGCTTGAGACTATAGTTGGTACATAGCTCTAGCTAAGTAAAGATCAGAAAATTTTCAATATCCATACGGTAAATTGACTCCATGGAAAACAATATTTTATAATTAAAAAGACTGATTTTATGAAGACCAAGTCTTTGAAACCTCGTCTCAACAAATAAATAATATATATATACGGATATATAATTTCGATATGTGTGTATGTTTATTTGCATCAAGCAGAGGACAACCTCTTTGTTTCTCTTTGTGAAAATATACATTGTCCACCCATTATTATACACAATAAAATACTACTATTTATGATTTTTATAGAAATGAAAGACTTCCCCAGAGCTCCAAATTTTGCTAAAATATTCTAAAATGAATAATAAGGGAGCAACTGTCAGCAAGCACCCTTTATGAAGATTTTCTACTTAGTGTTAATATTAAAGAAGAAATATTATTAACAATAACGTATAAACAAACAAAATTTTCTTATTTTTTATTTTATTAAGGGAGAATCGTTCTTAATAAATTGTTAGTTGTTTATGGCAGTTGTTAATACTTAAATGCAACAGACAGTGGAGTTATATGTACTAGCCACTAGAGAAGAAGGTGATGTTTTCTAAATAAATTAAAATTATTTCAATGAGTTGAGATTTTTTTATTTTTTTAATATTTGTTGTCCCGAAACTATTTCATTATTTAACAAATATCAAAATAAAATAAAAAAATCTCAACTGCTTGAAAATAATTTTAATTTATTTAGAAATCCTTTTTTCTCGATGGTCTTTATAACTCAACGTCTGATACATTTTCTACATTAAAATCTTCTTTATGTTAATAAAAGAGAATGTCTTTTTGTCTCTCTGCATTTTTGAACTCGTCCCCAGAAGAATGTATAGCACACAAGGTCTTAAAATTGAAATATATTTCAATATGGTTCCAAAGTTTGTACCCCGAAATCGTTTTCTTAAATTTTAATTAATTAAAGGGAATTTGGAGAGCTTTTCAATATGTGAAATTATCAAAATAACTCCTTAACTATTAACTCTATGGCAAATTTCGTTATAAGCAAAGTTGTAGAGGGTCACAATTCTGACATTATTTTTCTTAATGAAATGCAAAACTAACCACCCAAAATAGGGGAAAGGGGTTCAAGATCGGAGGTGGGGAGGAGAGGGCCAGAAGCTAGTTTTTAGTAAAATAAATATTCCATTAGGTCACCAACCCGTAGCCGGGCGCGGGGTGGCATCTGCCTCTTTTAATTAAAATTTATACTTTTTTTACTTGTCTATGTTATTTATGTAAAGATACAAAAATTATCTTTATTATTATTTAATGTATAAATATTAACTATGTTTTACTATACGTACTAAAACAAGTGTTCATTTAGAAGACCGACTTTTTCAGATTTTCAAAATTAAAATTAAAACTAAAAAAACAAGAAACATAAGCCTATAATGAAAATATTTTCTAGGGCAAAAAAATAAAAATCTAAGAACCCCTTTAGAAACTCAACCAATTTCTTATAATCAGTAGACTGAAGGTAAAAATGCAAATACTAAGCACCCAAGGCTTGACCTTGACCCCCTATATTATTATAAATAATTTTGTAAGATATTAAATATAAGTGAGAGACTGGAGCATAATGAAGTAGATCGTATGGTCGTCACATCAAGTTTTAGTTTTTACTTGTTTTTAAAATAAAATATATGGATGCATAATTGGATTTAGAAACTCAATAACAGTTTCTTTGATTTCTTACGAATTTATTATTTACGTTGCAAAAGACCTTTTCTAATTTCAGTTGCCCAGTAGAACCCAACATGTCGTTCAAGAAAAGCTTAAAGCTTTTTCTAAACACGGAGAAGAACAAGGAAATCTGGACAAAAAATTTAGTCCAGTTCTTGCACATCAAGAAGAGGCAATTGACAATTACATGACCGTTGAGTGAACGGAGCCGCGTATTGCCCCCCTGAAAACTCACGTCATTGGACGCTTCAAATTTCTTGAATCCACTCACAAAGAACGGAGAGAGAGGATCGATCTAATTGCTGTGGAGCAAAACATTGAACTTTCCGCATTTATCTGATCAAGCCATTTGTGCAAAACTAGCAAACCTTCTTAAAGATTATGAGCGATGCAGAAAGAAACAAAACTTTGATTAATTGAATTAACTGTTTGACGTGACCAAGGTGAAATGCGAATGGATGGGCAAAGCGGATGAGAACCTCTATAAAATGCAAAAATTGAGAGCAAAGGGTCAGGTTGGTTATTTCACTAACAAACGTCCTAGTACAAAGAAAATCCACCCATTCAAGCGAAAGAATGCAATGGAAGCGACTGGGTCACCAGAGTCAACACTTACCAGCTGATTGTAACACGGGCTCATCCGACAACAGTCCTTGGGAGGATATTCCCATCCTGAATGGAGCATCAACTAATCCAACAGGGATTGCAAGCAGACGCCTTGTTACATACAAGCTCAAAGCTGTCGTCCCACGGAGCAGCAAAGGTGAGGCCATTGAAATCCCATGGCAGTCAGATAACATATAACTGCTCTTCAAAAAAAGTGGAACACTTGAAAAATTCGGGATTTTTTCAAAGAAATATCAAAATTGTATTTCATTATTCGTGTCCATGATTACACAAAGAAACTTATGGAGTTGGACAAGACTTTAAATTAAATTAAATACAAGTTTTGATTAAATATGCCATACGTTGTTACATGTAACTCTCATACTATTTATTAAACTTATTTAAATAGATTTTTAAACTAAGAGAAAAAACATTTCAAACAGTATTCCTGTATTCTCTTAGTTAAAAATCCTTGACAAATAAGTTTAATAAATGAGCCACTGAGGAAGTTGCAAACAGCAAAGAAACGTATGGCATATTTAATCAAAACTTGTATTTAATTTAATTTAAAGTCTTGTCCAACTCCCTACGATTCCTTTAATCAAAATTAATATTTTTTATTTAAAATTTTAATAGATTGCATACATATAGAATTGTTTTTAAACAATATCACAATAACTTTTTTAAAGAGTTAGGTGTTGGTTCTAGGTGAAACATTTTAATATAATAATAAAACTTGAGCAAGATGCGAGGTAGGTTTCTTTGACTGCTGATGATGGGCTCACCCCCGAAATATATCAAATTAAAAACTCAATTTTGTTTTATTTTTGTGAAACCTACCTCGCATCTTGCTCAAGTTTTATTATTATATAAAATATCACAATGAATAAAATTTTAAGTAGGAACTAAAATATACAAAAACAAAATTTTTCATTTTTTATCACAAAATTCTCAAAAATTTCAAGTTCTAGGTATAAATATTACCGCCCTCGTCTGAATCGCCTCCTCTAACCATAATTCTGATTAGGTGTATGGTCCAAATTTTCCCCACTCTTCTTGGAGGAAGTCCCGCAGCTGCTGGATGTTCTCTGGAGCAGGATCTCTAGTAAGGAGTCGCCTCCCAGCATGTCCCATACATGCTCAATGGGATTTAAGTCAGGACTGCAATCTGGCCAATCCATAGTTTGAATCCCTACCTCATTTAAAAATGTTCAAAATGTTTTCAAGTGTTTCTTTTTTTGAAGGGCAGTGTATTATATATATTTATATCATTAACATTTATCTATGCGAGCGCTTGCAATTGCATATTGCATTGATCTACTGATCAGTTTCAATTTGCCTTTTTTTCTAATTTATTTTAATATAGAAATTAATTGCTGATTTCAGAATAGGGTACAAGTCATTCTATAGATACATTTTTTGTCAAATTTTGAAGGTCATCAAGTCCTAAGCGATTAAAAGCAAATAGTTTTAAATACTACTGAAAAAGATATCGTTTCAATATATTTTTGATTTGTTCATCAAGTTTCTCTCAATTATTATACCCAAGTCCCAAACTCCTTTCTCAAACTTCACTTCACTGACTTGTATGTCCTTTGTGCAATCAGCGCTCCTAATATAAAAATAGATACTTGTTAAATAAAATAATTACGATAATATTAACTTTCTTTGTTTAATTTTTCCAGATTTGAATTAATCGATTTTCAAGAAATTCCAATTCAAGACACCATCAGTGGCATCTCTTAATAATAAATAAGCTCTTCTTTACAATGACCCTCCATTTCGGATTTCTACTTGTTTCATCATTTCACAATACTTAGACTAGGTAAATTTTTATTTCAAATATTAAATTTAAAAATTAATATTTTTTTTAATTTTATTTATTTATTTATTTTTTTAATTGCTGGACAAATGTTTTTACAAAATTTAAAAATGTATTAATTATCCATGAGTAGCATAAGTAAGGTATTTAATAAATATTTCTAATCAAAATACTGATAATGAAGGTCAACCCTTCGAAATTATAGTGTTCAACAATTAAATAAATTATATCCATATTTATATTCAATACAAGCTGCGACGCTGGTCTTTATAGGGCCTCTCTTGCCAGGGGGGTCCACCCTTAAAAAAGTCATTTAATAACAAACATTGTTAAGGGAGAATGGTGTGGGTTTTTGGCGAATATATATAAAATTAAGGTTTTGTCTGTACATTGCTCTAAATCGTCACAAATTTTGGTTGCACACGTTCCAAGCAAAGTTATGAACGAAAACACCCTCAACAAAATGCCTGTCTGTCTGTATGTTTCCGTGGTTTCCGAAAAGCTGCTCACGATTCACAAAACGGGCGAAGGGATTACTATTACAGCCTCATTTGGATCAGATGTCTTCTAAATTACGTTTATTGCTATATAACGTTTTGATATTTTGACCCCAAAAAGGGGTTTGGGGGGCGCACGAATGAAAATTACCAAATAACTCCTAAACTATTAACTCTACGGCAAATTTTATAATAAACAAAGTTGTAGAGGATCTGATTTCTGACAACTTTTGTTTAAAAAAATTGGGGTGGGGAGGGTCAAAAATGAGAATTTTTGCTCTTGGAGTTCTTGGGGTTCGTGAGTTGGGGGTTCAGGGCGCGTGCCGCCTGGGTAGCAAGAGGGCCGCCGAAGGCGTGCCTTGCAGCTAGTTTTAAATAAAGTAAAGAAAATTTTGAAAAATTTAAGAAACTTTTAAAATTTAAAAATTTTACGATAGGAAGCGTTTTTCTCTTTAGAGACGGACTGGTATAATAATGCAATTGATGCTATATCCATCAGGTTGTAAAAATAAGACTATAATGGTTTTATTATTTTTATATTTATTTAAACACGTTTCGGAGATTTTATTCTCTCCTTCTTCATTGACTTTTTGTTACCCTGAAGAAGGGAGAATAAATCTCCGAAAACGTCGGTTTAACGAATAAATGTGTACTTGAAAACCCATTATAGTCTTATTTTTTACAACCACCGTGGACTGCCTTCATCAACATCCAATGGATACCTGTATACCATAAATAAAAGACAAGATTGCAGTTTAGCACGACTCTATTATATAAATATTTTCGGGGTAGAGCCCATCTTCAGGAGTTCACAGAGGAAACTTTTCGGAACTCCTAAAGATAAATTCATACCCCGAAATATATGGTATAAGTAGAGTCGTGCTAAACAAACATCTTGTCTTTTATTTTTTGTGTAAACCCATTCAGTATTTTAAATTTTAAAAAAGTTTCTTAAATTTTTCAAAATTTGCTTTAATTTATTAATAACAAACAATCTGTTTAGTCTCTTTTCTCCTTTGATCAAAGTTCAATTTCGACTAATATACTGGGAGTGTTTTTTTTCTTTGATCAGCCTTATAACTCAAAAACAGTGTATTATATGGGAAAATAACATAAAACACAGGAATTATTTAACGGATTATAGTAGTGTTTCACAAAGTGGAAATAAAAGTTTATTTATATCGAGGGGCAAACTAAAGTACGCAATTGTTTGTTGATCTAGAACAAGCTTTCAAGGGTATTTTAAGATCAAGTTCTGTTTTTTAAAATGGAAAACCTATACTCTATATTTCTTTTCATATTCATAATCTACAAAAAAAAACTGATCAACTTTTATAAGAACTATTTTTGTATCTGACATAAAATAAACAAAATATTAAATCAATTATTAGATCTCAAAAAATCGTAATAATTATTTTTAACAATTATCCAAATTTAATTATCAATCAATAATGATCAAATATTTAATTATTAAATAAATAATTTAATAATAATTAATGATTTAATAATTTTCTACAATTATCTTGTGAAATTCCAAAGCGTTATCGCAAGTCTTCTGGATGCTTACAATTTCGTTTTTTGGCCAGTTTCGCTTCTTCATAGCTTTTACATTTCCTGTTTGTTTTTTTAAACAGATTTACAACTAGATAAAATGAAACTTGTAGGTGTATTCCTATCAGGAAAACGCTCAGCATCCATTTGTAATAATATCCCCTAATACTTCTTCCATATTCACCACAAATTAATACCATTTCAATTCTGTCTTCAACAAAAAATGCTCCATTTTTATTATGGTAATACAAAATTTTTTTTTTTTTTTTTTATTACAAAATATTATTTTCTTTAAATACAACTACATTTCGCATGTAACGAGTATTTGTTCGCTCAAATAAAAGTTCATTGTTTGTGCAACTCTTTTGGCCTATGCCAATGGTCGCTTAATATTTAAGTGTAAATGCATTTGTTTACACAAGATCATTCGGTTTTAGCCTTTTCAGTCTTCTTATTCTCCCAGCAGTATTGAGGAGTCTTGATGCTTCACTATTTCTGTGGTTTTCCAGACGTTGTCCATGTTTCGTGGCAAGATCCTTGATTACCTCGCTGACTGTCTTAATTTTCAAGTCCTTATGTAGGCGATCCGTACGCATATATCTGGGAGCATCCACGATGCAGCGCAGGATCTTGTTTTGAAATTTTTGTATCGTCTCAATATGACTTTTTTCGCACAGCCCCACAACTGCGCCCCGTAGGTCCACACAGGCTTTAGTATTTGTTGGTATACCAATAGTTTGTTTGGTATGGAAAGCTGCGATTGACGGCCCAGCAGCCAATACATTTTACTAAATTTTAGATTTAATTCTTTTCTTTTCATTTTAACGTGCGCTTTCCATCGTAGTTTGGTGTCCAATGTCATACCCAGATATTTAGCTGTGTTGGACATAGGAACATCTACGCCATTAATTTGTACAGGCAAGGCAATACATTTACGATTGGTAAAGATTACCTGCTGAGATTTACTCTCGTTAAGTTTCATTCGCCATTTTTGGTCCATAATAAAACTTGTAATACAAAATAATATGTAATAATATAATAATAATATATATAATATCTTCTGGATTGACACGAGAAATAAACTTTTTTAAATTCAAGAATGTTAACTAGTTCTATTAAGTAGAAAATAATCTCTTAAATCTCAGTATAACGAAGTTTTAAGATCGTTGTGACTTTTCGATTTAATAATTAATTATTTAATCATTATTATTTGATAATTAAGTTAAATAATTGTTATAAATATTTATTAAGATTTTTTTTAAGATCTAATTGATTCATGTATTTTGTTTTTTTGATGTCATATCAAAAAATAGTTCTTATGAAAGTTGTTCAGTTTTTCTTGTAGATTAAGTAGATGTAATGAAAAATATAGGGTTCCATTTAAAAAACAGAACTTGACCTTAAAATACCCTTTAAAGCTTGTTCTAGGTCGACAAACAATAGCTTAGTCTAGTTTCCCCCCTGATATAAATAAACTTTTATTTGAAACTTTTTTTCATATAAAGCACTGTTTTTGAGTTATAAGACTGTCTCAAGATAAAGAAACTCACCCGGTATATATAAACAATAATAGATTTTAAATTCAAATTACATTTTTAAATTTCATACAAAACTTTTGTCCAGCTTTTTTTTTTTTATTTAAAATTCTTGTCCAGCAGTTTATTTAAAAAATTTCTTTTTTAAAACATTAATATTTTTTTTTTCATTTTTTCATCTTCTTGCCAAATTACCTGCATTTGGCCTTCCCCGAGCCTCTGCAAGTTGCTTGAGAGCTTTCTCTCAAACCGCTCTATTAAAGTCGAGGTTGACGGAATATCATCCTCGTCCTTTAATACTAATGCTGGAGTTCCTCAGGGCTCAGTCATCTCTCCCACACTCTTTATTATCTATATTAATGACCTATTAAATCTGCCCTCCAATCCAATACATTGTTACGCTGACGATAGCACCCTCCACAACGCTCAATCCTTACTAGACAATCGCGCAAACATAGCCTCCTCAATAAATTCAGATTTAAGCATGCTTAAAAAATGGGGATCTCACAATTTGGTAAACTTTAATGCTGGCAAAACACAGTGCTGCCTAATTTCTAGGCGCGCAGATAGGAACCTTCCGGACATTTCCTTTGATTCGAGCTCATTGGAATTCCGTAATAAAATATCAATGTTAGGTGTCACCTTAGGTTCTGACCTCTCTTGGAATGACCATATTATCTCAGTAGCAAAAGCTGCAGCATGTAAGCTTGGCTTTCTTTTCCGTACCAAACGATTTTTCACCCCCACTCAACTCCTTATATTATACAAGGCTCAAATTCGCCCCTGTCTTGAATATTGCTCGCATTTGTGGAGAGGAGCCTCCAAGTATTCTCTTAATACCTTAGATGCAATTCAGAGGCGAGCTATCAGACTGATAGGCGATCCTACATTAACTGACACTCTCGACTCCCTAGCCCATCGTAGATCTGTCTCCGCCCTATCCCTTTTTTATAGATATTACCATGGCTTTTGTTCTGACGAAATAAAATCGATAATCCCACCAAAGGCCTCATTTGCCCGAAATACACGATTTTCTAAAATTCAACACCCCTACGCGCTTAAACTAGATACTAATCGAACAAACGCATTCGCCAATTCATTTATCCCTATGACATCTAGAGACTGGAATTCTCTTCCCCCGACCGTCTTTCCAGCTACTTATAACCTTCAAACTTTCAAGACCAGCATCCACAGATACCTTCGACCTCTACCCAATCCCTAAATCTCCCCTTATCTTCACGTTACAAGGGTCCACCACGGACTTCAGAGGTTGTACCTTCTTGGTGCAACTTCTTCTTGTATCAATATCATTATAAAAAAAAAAATTGTATATATATAAATATATAATGATAATAAATAAAAATCTTTTAAAAAATAATCTTCAAAACGTTTAATAAATCAGACGTTTCGGGAGAATTTTTATCCCTTTATCAATCAAGCAATTTTTCAAGTGAAAAAAAATAAATTCTTTTCTCTTGCGATTCCAAAACTATTTCTTAAACTTTTAGTTTATGTTTCCTGTACCTTTCAGAGTAGCATGGAACCCAAAACCCAACGACAAACCCTTGTTTTTTTCAACCAAAACTAAATTGAATTTTCTAGTTTATTTTAATCCTCGGAACCTTCCTGCTTATTTGTGTTAACTTTTTTCAATAAACTCTTCTTTTAATCTTAAGTTACTAGAGAAATAATCTAACAAACTGTTTCTAAAGGTTTCGAAAACAACTTCTTCTCTTTCCTGTTCTGTTGTTTCTTTTCTTGTTAATGTTTTATAATATGGTCAATATTCCCGCATCTTAGCCCTCCCTTTTCCAGATCTGCTTTTTCCATTCTCTTATGTTCGATCTTTCTCTATCTATAAATTGCATACAAAAATAATCCTAATGATCAAGTAAATAATACAATCAATTTGCACTATAGAATAAATATACTTTTCACGAGCCCGTCGATTGAACGTTCATTTTCAACTATGAAAAAAATTAAAATAATCACAAGAAGGAACCAAAATGAAGAAGAGTAGTAGTAGTAGTCTTTAGTATCAATTGAAAAAATCTATCTAATTCTAAATTAGAAAAATAATGAAAAATACTATAAGAGCGATAGAATTTTGTAAAAGGACTAAGTATATAATAAATTTAAAAAAAATGAAGAGTTCTTTTTTTAGACAACATCCTTTGGTTGAAAAGTCACCCCCCCAGTCATACAGAATATATTTATTGTTTAGAGAGTTTCATATAAATTTTGGACAAGTATAGGCTGAGAGGAAAAAGAAATAATAATTATTTTTTAAAGAAATAATCAAATTTTTGTTTACAAGTAGGGAGGAAGGGATAGAATTACATTTTGTTAGTTTTTTCTTCCCTATCCAAGGGATATTTAATAAACCCAATTAAGCCCTTTTAATAGGAAATTTATCTAATATATAAATATTGTTTAATTTTTTCAGATTCGAATTACTTAAATGATCTTCGAGAAATTCCAATTCAGGACACCATCAGCATCTCTTAATAAGAAGCTCTTCATTTCAATGGCTGATTTCTACTTCTATATCATCACATAGGATTACTTAAACTAGGTACATTTATTTCCATTATTAAATTAAAATAAAATAAGCTGACGTGTTCTGATGTGGCCATCCACTTGACTTTACCATACAACCTGGCCCCTCACTTATATTTAATATTTAATATACTTATTTATAATCATGTAAGGGGGGGGGGGTTAGTTTTTGCATTTATAGACTTCTGGGGTCCCACTGATTATGTATACAAAATTTGGTTGAGTTTGCCTAAATTTTTAATTTTTAGCCCCCCCCCCTTAATTTGACAAAACAATTATTATCTCTAAAGATATAATTTTTTCGATGTTCACTTATTAGAGCTTTTTTGTAGACCGAAATTCCCTGGTTTCGCTCAATTTTTTTAAATCAAACTAGTTTCAGCCGTTTTTTAGATATTTTGAAAAAAGAAGCAAAAAAACCACTTTTTTCATGCACGATTACAATACTTGACCATACCCTCCCTGTATGGTAAAGTAAAAAAGTAAATATTTGTTCTCCTTTTGTTTCATTTAAAATTTTTATTTTTTACAACATTAATATTTAGCGTAGCATCACTCACATCCAAAATAAATAACAATTGGAATAGAATATTTATTTGCAAAGAAATAAGTAAATATGTACATTGTAGGTATATGTAAAAAATTTAAACTAATTAAGGACAATAAAACAAATCAAATTCAACAATTATTGCAACATCCCTCATTAAGCAAAGCTTTTGTGGAGAGGTGGTTCGACATTATAGCGTTGTTTGCAAGGAAAACAGGAATAGTAGGGAATTGGACAATCAATTAAAAACAGAGCTTTTAATTAAAGGAGGAAATCGAAATAAATCGACGAAACGTCTGGCCCATTTAATAAAAACTTTGTTTTTAATTTATTGTCCAATTCCCTACTATTCCTGTTTTAATTATTAATATTTAGTTAAATTAGAGAACAAAGAACAGATTTTTCATTATAGACAAAATGATCAGCCCAGATTCGAACCTGGAATCTTTACATGTCCAGTGCAGTGCCCCCCCCCCCCCCTGGTGGTTTCTAAAAAGATAGCTGTCCAAAAATGTATAAATTAGGAAAGAGAGGAATTCAGGGCCAGGAAAGGAAGTCTCTGTCGAATAAAAACTCCCAATTGTAGAAAACAGTTTCGACTTTAATTATATAATGACATCTTCAGTTCTAATGAGCATAAAATGTAAGAATATCAAAATTAGTGAGCATACCAAATGTTAGCTGTACACATGTTACATGTTTTTGTATAATTGTGTGTTTAATAATATTATACATAACAACTCTCTCTGCACTGAATGTATTGAGTTTGCAAATATTGTAAGAACCAATTATTATTAATTTATTTTTATTTCCTTCTATCTTAGCGAGGTATTTGAAGCCACGTGAGAATCAGATGTTACCAGGTATAAATTTTGACACTAAAGCCTTTCTTCTTCTTCTTCTTCTTCTTTAAGTGCCATATCAGGTCCCCCTGACGTTGTCGATCACTCTGGCGAAGACATCCCTGTTTTCTGCCAATCAAAGGAACAATTCTCCCACGCTTCTCATGCCGGTCCATTCCCTAATATTTCTTAACCAGGATTGTTGTTTTCTCCCTGGTCCATGACGACCTTCAATTTTTCCTTTGAGAATCAATTGAAGCGTCGATATTTACTACCTCTTAAGATGTGACCAAGGTAAGAGATTTTCCGGCACTTGACAGTGTTGAGGAGTTCCCGCTGGGTGTTTGATCTTTTCAAGACATCACTGTTGGTAACTTTCTCCACCCAGGGGAATCGGAGCATTCTTCTGAAGATCCACATCTCAAAGGCCTCTAGGCGATTCATTGTGGTAACTTTAAGGGCCCATGCTTCTACACCATCTAAAAGAATTGGGCAAACATAGCATTTGACCATTCTCTGTCGTAATTTAAGGTTGAGGTTGTCATCTCATTTTATTGAAGGTAAAACGTGCAGACTCAATTCTAGAGTTGATTTCGTTATCCGGATTTAGCTGATCATTTATGATACAACCGAGATACTTAAAGGATCCAACTCGTTCAACTTGTCTTCCATTGAGGTGGGTGGAGGCGTTTCCGTGTGGCTGGCGGCTAAAGACCATACATTTTGTTTTTGCTATGTTGATATTTAAGCCTGCTTTGATTCCAATTTGACAAATTTTATTTAGAAGTAGTTGAAGATCTTCTATGTTTTCAGACAGGATCACAGTGTCATCGGCATACTTAATTGTACTAACCGGTATAACTAGCCTTTATACAGAAGAAAAAAATATATACACTCACCGGCAAAAAAAAAACGCAAAACCTAATTTTTTTTTTAATTTTTAATGTTTTACTTTTATAATATCAATTTTTTAACAAAGTTTAAACATTCACATCATTTTAAATAACTTTAAACACTTTTTAATCTATATTATTAATAATTTAATTACAAATCTCTAAACATAGTTTCAAAATATCAAATTTTCTTAAATTAGATTAATTAATACAATTTTTCCTGAAAATTAAATTTTGTGATTTCAGTTGAGAAAAATCATTAAAAGATGATCCGCTTGGTGATTATTTGTGATAATTAAGTGTGACAATTTAAACTTATATTAGAACTTTTTTAAAAAATAAACTTTAAGATACATTTTTAAACTTAAATTAAAATTGTCTTAGAAATTATATTAATGAATTTTATTTGTTCAAAGATAAATATTATAAAATTAAAATATACAAAATAAAAAAAATTAGGTGTTGCGTTTTTTTTTGCCGGTGAGTGTATATATATTTTTAATATTGGAAGGTTTTTATCTTTTTCCTCTTCTTTGAGATTAGTTTAAAAGGATTTTTTTGCTTGTACTCATATATCCTTACAATTAATTTATGAAGGATAAAAAGAGTTCAATAATTTTTCCCTGTCAAGGTGTTTTATTTTATTTTGATACGATTCTTAATTTTTTATTACAAATTGAGAGAATTTTCTATTATCTTTCGTTATAACCATAAATTAACGATAAATACATTTGTTTATATTATATGATTTTGCCCTTGTTTTTATTGTTCTCTCCATTTGATTTTGATTATTCATCCACGTTGGGATGATTTCAAATTTAGCGTATTTTCTATTAAGGAGACGATTAAATACAGTTAACACAGCTTTCTTCTTTATTCTTGAGAATATTATTGGTTTCTGCAAAGACATAAAAATAAAACTGATGATGGTTGTGAATGACTGCTGAAACGTCTCTTTTTGTCAAATAATAAACAACAATAAAGTTTACTTTATTTCAACATTAATAAATTCTTGATCTTCTAAATTGAACTTAACTAAACCTGATTCTCAAATACCTCGCCGAAATAGAAGAAAATAATTATTACAAGCCATCAGTGCCTTTTGGGATAATTTATTTTGTTTTCTATTGATATTCATACATTTTATTCTCATTACAACTGAAGATGGCATTATACAGGGTGGTCCCGAATTCATGGTACAAACTTTAATGGTAGGTACAGGACATTGTACCAATGAGTTATTGTATAGGAATGTATAGTGTAATAAGTATATGTAATATGTATATGTATGTATAGTGTAATAGTAATATAGTGTATAATGTATGTATAATGTATAGCCGTTATTTCCCCTGTTTACGCCTCACCGCGTCACTTGCGACTATACATTCCTATACAATAACTCATTGTTACAATGTCCTGTACCTACCATTAACGTTTGTACCATGAATTCGGGACCACCCTGTATAATTAAAACCGAAACTGTTTTCTACAATTGGGAGTTTTTTATTCGACAGAGGCTTCCTTTACTGCCCCTGAATTCCTCTCTTCCCTAATTTAAATATGAAAAAAAAGGTGTTGTAACTATAACTATTTGGCTATAGCTTGTGATAATTAGTAGAGATTGTGGTGTTGTTGCAAGGTGAAACATCTTTAATAAAGATAAGAGTAAATAAATATTATATGTAATATTCATTTACTATGAGTTAAGCTATTCTTGGTCACTTGTTTTACAATAAAATTAAAAAAATAAAAGAAGTAAATTTTTTCAATATATATATTTCGGGCTATCAACCCATCTTCAGTAAGTACAGAAAATAACTGGTTAGTTAGTCAGCCCGAAATATATACCGGGTGAGTTTTTTTATCTTGAAACAGTCTTATAACTCAAAAACAGTTCATTATATGAAAAAAGGTTTCAAATAAAAGTTTATTTAGATGGAGGGGGAAACTAAACTGCTCTATTGTTTGTCGATCTAGAATAGGCTTTCAAGAGTATTTTAAGGTTAAGTTCTGTTTTTTAAATGGAAACCTCTTTATTTCTTTTCATATTCATAATCTACAAAAAAAACTAATCAACTTTTATTAGAACTATTTTTTTATACGACATCAGATAAACAAAATATTAAATCAATTATTAGATCTCAAAAAAATCGTAATAATTATTTTTAACAATTATTTAACTTAATTATCAAATAATAATGATTAAATAATTAATTATTAGATAAATAATTTAATAATAATTAATGATTTAATAATTTTTTGACACTATTCTGTGAAATTCCAAAGCGTTATCGCAAGTCTTCTGGATGAATTCCAGTTCCAATTTCGTTTTTTGGCCAGTTTCAGTTTCTTCATAGCTTTTACATTTCCTGTTTGTTTTTTTTAAACAGATTTACAACTAAATAAAATGAAGCTTTGGAGGGTGTATTCCTATCAGGAAAACGCTCAGCATCCATTTCAATGACATCCCCTAATACTTCTTCCACATTCGCCGAATAAATTAAGACCAGCATTTCAATTCTGTCTTCAACAAAAAATGCTCCATTTTTATTATGGTAATACAATAATACTATCTACTGGATTGACACGAGAAATAAACTTTTTTAAACTCAAAAAGTAGAAAATAATCTCTTAAATCTGTGTATAGTGAAGTATTAACATCATTATTGTGGGATTTGATTAATTAAGCATTTAATTTAAAAGTGAATTCTGTTTGAGATCGCATGTTTGGCAAATGTGTGTGGCTGTCTTCCTGCCATTTTATGGTGGGAGGTCGCTCTCTTTCTTCTTGGCCGGTTATTGTCCCGAAGATCTTTATGTTCAGGCTAAAAGCATGTAATAAATATTATTATGACAACTTGTGTTAAGAGAGCTGGCCGGCTGACACTCATATGCATGTGTATAGGTGTACGTGTTTCAGCTGAGAGGCAGTCGTTGACAAGGGCTGTAAGCTGCCGACACCCTCACCCCACTTATATGCATGTGTGTGTGTAAGTGTATGGGTGGCGACTGAAGGAATGTTGGTTGCAGCTCCAAGCCAGTCAGTTGAAAACGAGCCATAGTCAAGATGACACGATGTATTAATTTTAAGATGATGTGTATTACGATGTTTTCACGATGACCCCCTAGACACGAATCTGTATAAACCCCTTTTTTGTAAATAAATATATATATAAAGAATGAATAAGTGTGTTATTATTATTTCACCCCTATGAGCGAAGGGGGTGAAACCCCGCGCCTTCTACAAGTGGAGGCCTGTCCGGGATGAATCGTAAGGGGTGAAACCGCCCCCCCCCCACATTATAAACACTT